>CM075337.1:73249717-73416474 GCA_037788925.1 Mytilus galloprovincialis | reverse complement strand
ATAAGGGGTCAACAGCGTAGTCATCGCTGGGAACGTCATCGCTGAGAACGTTAGTCCACGGAGAGGACGCTAAGGAAAGATAACTGTGTCTGTATTATATATTTGAAATGTGTCATAGTTATCTCGCTTTAAATTAGTTTCCTCAGATTGACTGATTACAACAAAAACTTTTAACATATTTAAAGTAACTTGCATGAATCGAAAAAGATGTTATGTAATATGAAAATTTAAAGAAAAAAGAAAAAAACAAATATATACTGCGTTTAATTCTTTAAATCTTCATCAAATGTTCTTTTTATTAATAGACAAATATAATCGTATAATATAATCAAAATGAGGATGTTAATTTGATGTATGCCTATTTGTGCTTCTTCGTTACATTTGTTGTTTTTATAGTGATTAAGATGATAACACAATGTTGACCGCTGTACCCCTATTTTTGACATTTTTACCTATTATGTCTGTTTGTTTTGTTCACGCATCGGTGACTATATAATGGAATTTGATGCGACTGTCATACAAGTGAGAGGTTTAGCTAGCTATAAAACCAGGTTCAATCCACCATTTTCTACATTTGAAAATGCCTGTGCCAAGTCAGGAATATGACAGTTCTTGTCCATTCGTTTTTGATGCGTTTTGTTATTTGATTTTGCCATGTGATTATGGAATTTCCGAATTGATTTTCTCTGGGTTCGGTATTTTTGTGATTTTACTTTTTATTATTATAATAAATATTAGTATAATTGTTATGGTCATTATAATCTTTATTAGGTAACTAAATCGTACCTAATTCGTATGTGCATTCTTTATTCCGGTAAAAAGAGAAACTGCCAATGTTATCTGTATTCGTTTGCATTCACGAGTACATAATCATAATAATAATTGTGAATCCCAATATAATATGTAAAAGTAATTTTTTAAAAACGTCCATGGTAAATATATCTGAAAAATCTTTTAGTATTTACCTAATATACCTTATATAATGTACAAAAACGACCTGCGTGCTGATCTATTTATTAAAAAAAAAAGATCATTAATCATACAGAATAGTCAAAATAAATACGTTTGAAACATTCCTGAGCTTGATTTAATATTTCAATTTCTACTTACTAATAGAAGGTATACACCTTTACGTCTTAAGCAGAAATTTACTTTGATTATCACTCATTGTTCAAATAAATGTTCATAAGATGTATACTCGCCGAATGTCCTATAAATAGATTTATTGACAGGACAACATTTTTTTACACATTTTTGCGTAATAAAATGTTCATATCAGGGATGCAAATTCAACACCCTAAGTTTTAAATTAACTTTGAAATATCCTGTTACGGCCATAAATATGGCCATAAATTGTACGCAACTACAAAGTTCTAAGCGTGGGTTTATTCTGATGTCCTTTAAAAGTGATAATATGAAAATTGAAAGATAGACAACGTCTTGTGCGTGGATTAACTCTGTTGTCTACTAAAAAGTCAAATAATGGTTTTACAAACTAAAGTCCAGCGTCCGATAAATTCGTTATACGGTTAGCTACATCAAACGTCCTAAGAGTATTTTTCCGATAATATAAGTTATATGGTTCGCTACTGACCCCCTACGGATCCATAGAGGGTTAGTAAAACACATTTATAGTTCGTAATATAAAGTATTCGTTCCATGCTCAGATTAACGAAGAGTTGTTTCTATGCGAAGAAACAAGTGTTTGAATTACCCGATATACGTAATATACAGCCATTAATTATATTTATATGTTTGGTGTTTATCACGGAGATTTCAGGTATTCGTCCACCAGACAGGAACGAAACAACAGTGAAAACACAATTACCAATACGACAAAATTACTAGTTTAAGGTTAGCGGTCGATAACAGCTGGTGCTAATATTTATGAGGGCAGCAACTTTCGTATAGAAAGTTAAAGAAAAATGTGTGATGCTTGAATTTTGAGTTCGTACAAAAAGGCGAAGACTTAGAGTTTGTCAAATATCTGATGGGGTTTTCACAATTCTTTTATGATATTGTACCTTCTTTTATGATTAAAAAGTAATTTAAATCGACGATAAGAATGTGTTCATTCATATTTTTTTAAGAAACAACAAAGTAGAATCATCAAGCGGGCCATTTTTAGCCGATTATACGGTATGAGTTTTTCTCATTGTTGAAGGTATTACGGTTGCATGTCATTAGTTTCATCCACTTCATTTGAGCTTAAGTAGATAATTGTCCCGTTGGCAATCATATCCCATTTCCATATTTTTGTATACAAACGTCTTTCAGAAGGTGCGGTTTTCAATTATGAAATATTTACCGACGTCTGTAGAACACTAAGTAATATTTCCCTAATCAGAATTTGACGAGTACAGAACTTACACAAAGCCATATCATCTTTCATATTTCATCAAAACTGCACCACAAGACCTTTTTAAATTCTTGTCACGATCCGTTACCAGAACTTTCACGACCGTCTCTCAATACTTGACCGCCGTTAGATATTCTTTCACGGTTATTTCTCTCGATAAACCGAATGACACCCGTGGTGTTAACAAAACATATATAAGTTAAGTTTTTGACATATTTCAGTATTCGGGGCTTTCAAACTGTTCCCCTTGTTCTGAAGGTAGTGAAACTGTAGTTTCATTTTGTTTTCGTCTTTGCAAAGTTCTTTTTTTTATTTCTGATGGAGATATTGGATTTTTTTGATTTTTTTTTAACGGACTCGGACTTTTGCCAACCTTAATCAAATCATTTATATGAGTGTTTTTGTTCGTTTTTTTCTGCAGTTTGTCACAGACATGTTTATTTTTTTTTATTTGGCAATAAAGTTTATTATTACTAATGGTGTTATCCATGTTTATGTGCGACAAAGTGGGAACTTTGATATGTTTTGTGAAAATTGCAGCGTTGGGTCTAAACCTATTGTATTTTTTTTATTTATTGGATAAATTTCTTCTCCTTGAGTATATAAAATTAAGCCGTTGTTGTTTTTTTTTTTTTTTTTTTTGGTTGTTGTTTGGATTGTTTTGCACTCGTGGTCCCTTTATAGACAGCTACTTTTGCATAGGTACTATTTCTGTACTAAAAATTTGTAGTACTGGACATCTGATTTTAATATTCAGTACTATTTTGTTACTCTAAAATTATTGTAATATTTAGGTACCTGTATTTTACAGTACTTTATTTGTACTAGTACTTGAAATTTAGGTACTACAGATTTTTGGTTATTACATTTTCAGCATTTTGAAAGTTTTTTTTATTTCAAATCTCTTAAAATATTTAGTACAAATCAAGTACTGTAAAATACAAGTACCTAAATATTACGATAGTTTTAAAGTAAAGAAATAGTACTAAATATTAAAAGTAAATTTCCAGTAGTACAAATTTTTAGTACAGACAGTTGTCTTATTGGCAATCGTATCACATTTTTTTTTGTTTTCATATGTATGTTCGATGTGTACTGGTAGATAACTTATCTTCAAATCGATACTTTAGATCTTTTGTATTCTGTAGATAAGTTTCATGCCCAATGTACAGGGAAGCATTTTCCTACTAATTTTAAGAGTTTGGTCTTGTGTTGTGCTTTTATACCACAGATAAATTTGAGCACTCACAAACATTTTTAACCCCGCCGAATGCCACGGTTTCTAGTTTTGTTTTATAAAGTCAGGAACAAATTATTTGTTATTATGAGGTTGTCGTTTCTTGTTATCCACAAGAGAAAATATGACACAGAAATTTTGTTAGTCTTATGTGTGTGTGTGTTTTTTTAAATTTTTTTTTATATGTTACGGAGCTTTGTGTGACGTTCTTTTCGCTAAATTATATATAGTTATAACATTATTGTATTGAATATCCCCCCCCCCCTTTTGCGTTAAAGACCCATTGGTGACTATGAGTTGTTTTCTGCTCTTTTGTCGGGTTGTTGCCTCTTTTTATAACTCATTTCCCGTTTCCATTCTCAATTCTATTGAAGTTATAAAGCTACTATACGATATGGGTTAAGATAATTGATAAAAGCCATACAGTAACTTACACGGTTGCACGAAGATAGTGAGAAAGCGTCATTTCAAAAGTTCTGAGCGTGGATTAATTCTAATATCAATTTAAAAGTCATATTATGACCATAGAAGACTAGCAAATCTAACGTCCTGAGTGTGGATTAATTCTAATATCAATTAAAAAGTAACATTATGACCATAGAAGACTATAGCTACCACATCCAACGTCCAGAGCGTCGATTAATTCTGGTGTCATCTAAATATTCATAGTATTGGCATAAAAGACTGGCACATCCAACTTCCTGAGCGTGGATTAATTATAATATCAACCTAAAAAATAATATTACAACTATAGAAGACCGGCACATTCAACGTCCTGAGCGTGGATTAATTCTAATGTAAATCGAAAAGTAATATAATAGTCATAGATGATTGGAAAATCCAACGTCCTGAGCGTGAATTAATTCTAATATCAATTAAAACGTAATATTATGACCATAGAAGACTAGCACATCCAACGTCCTGAGCGTGAATTAATTCTAATGTACAGTTAAAAGAAGGATTATTGTCATAGAAAATTGACACATTCAACTTCCTGGGCGTGGATTAATTCTGATGTCATGTAAATAGGCATGTTATGGCCATAACAGACTGGCACGTCCAACGTCCTGAGTACTAGTATTAATTAGTTTTATCATATACTTAGCATTAATATGATAGCTTTTGCATATGTGTAATCGGCGGAAGTGCACAAGCCATATCTTCCCACCCGGGCTGATAACCCATATCAGGTGCATCTCGTGCAAAAAACCCATATCAGTGCCTCTCGTGCAAGTTACTTCCGGTGTTTCCGGTATTGGTTGTTTACTTTTCCATTGTGACGTCAGATGTTTTTTATGACGACGTCAAAATTTACGGGAACTTTTGTGGGGATAGTTTAATACTTGCTAATAAATGCCATTGACAATTATGAATTTTATAGTACAACAAACATGGAGTAGTAATGATCGTAAAACTCTTCCAAATTTTCAATTTTTCAAAATGCCTCTATAGGAAATGTTACCATAAATATATAAGGAGTTAATGATGCTGTTGTTGGACAACTATAGTATATTTGATTCATAATTTTAATTTTCTTTATAAAGTGTTTGACTGTTTTAGTTATTGCATTAGTTTATTTGCCTTACATAAAACTATTGTCGGAAGTATATGATAAAGCGATTAATACATGGCCTTTTCCATATCAGCCTGGGTATCATCCCTCGACCCATATCAGCACCTCGACTCCGTCTCGGGCTGATATGGGGGTCTCGGGATGATACCCAGGCTGATATGGAAAAGGCCATGTATTAATCTCTATGTAATGTACATCGAAACGTAACATTATGGTCAAAGAACAGTGGCACATCCAACGTCCTGAGCGTGGATTAATTATAATATCAACTAAAAAGTAAGATTACGACTGTAGAAGACTGGCACATCCAACGTCCTGAGCGTGGATTATTTCTAATGTACATTGAAAAGTAATATTATGATCATAGAAGATTGGCACATCCAACGTCCTGAGCGTGGATTAATTCTAATGTACATTGAAAAGTAATATTATGGTAAAAAAGAGTCATATTATGGCGATAAAAGACTGGCACATCCAACCAGGGATGGGCACGATTACTGACAAATGTAATCGATTAATAATCGATTACATGAAGGATTTTTGTGCAATCGATTAATAATCGATTACTCAAATTTTAGTATGTAATCAATTACAATCGATTACTTTATCAAAAGTAATTACATTACTTTTCGATTACTGTCAATTACACGCCTCCGGGTGCGGGAATTTCTCGCTACATTGAAGACCTGTTGGTGACCCTCTGCTGTTGTTTTTTATTTGGTCGGGTTGTTGTCTCTTTGACACATTCCCCATTTCCATTCTCAATTTTATTCAACATTTCAACAAAAAAATGACATGAGTAAACACAATTATATTGCTCAACATTTGTAAAGTGGAAATTAAGAACTTTACCAAATGCATCATTTAAAGCATTGTTTCTAAATTATAAGTTATTAGATGTTTTTTTTAGATCAAATCTCTTAATGAGTATTAGAAATATTTTAAAAATCTTGAAATTTTGACTTTCAACATAAATGAAAGATGTCATCGCATTGCAACAATCCTCATTACTAATTGTTTTTCAAAAATTTTGCTTTCTTACTGACTAATACGTTAGCTTTTTTGTTTTTACTCTTTAAATTTTTTTTATTTAAGCATAGTTAATTTATAATGTTTAAGGAAATATAAAAAAAATTAGAATAATTAATTAGTTCAGCTCAGGTGGGTAAAGTTACGGAACTTTTTATTTTGAGGTCCAAGGTTGAGGTCGGGTGACCCTACCATCCCCCTTATTTAATTCATAGCAAAGTGCCTACGGGAAAGCTTTTGTCCACACTAGGTACACTCGATAGGCAATTGCATAAGCTTGCCTGGACACAAAGACCTAGGTGGGTAAAGTTACGGAACTTTTTTTTTTGAAGTCCATAGTTGGGGTCGGGTGACCCTACCATCCCCCTTATTTAATTCATAGCAAAGTCCCTACGGCAAAGCTTTTGTCCACACTAGGTACACTCGATAGGCAATTGCCTAAGCTTACCTGGACCCAAAGACCCTGGTGGGTAAAGTTACGGAACTTTTTATTTTGAGGTCCAAAGTTGGGGTCGGGTGACCCTACCATCCCCTTTATTTAATTCATAGCAAAGTCCCAACGGCAAAGCTTTTGTCCACTTTAGGTACACTCGATAGGCAATTGCCTAAGCTTGCCTGGACCCAAAAATCCAGTAGGGTAAAGTTACGGAACTTTTTTTTTTAGGTCCAAAGTTGGCGTCGTGTGACCCTACCATCCCCCTTATTTAATTCATAGCAAAGTATTTGGGCCCAGGCAACCTTAGGCAAGTGCCTATCATTTGTACCTAGTGGGCAAAAAAGCTTTGCCGTAGGGAAAATTTTATGAACGAAAGAAGGGGGATGGTAGGGTCACCCTACCCCAACTTTGGACCTCAAAAAAAAAAGTTCCGTAACTTTACCCACCTGGGTATTTGGGCCCAGGCAACCTTAGGCAAGTGCCTATCATTTGTTCCTAGTGGGCAAAAAAGCTTTGCCGTAGGGAAAATTTTATGAACGAAAGAAGGGGGATGGTAGGGTCACCCTACCCCAACTTTGGACCTCAAAAAAAAAAGTTCCGTAACTTTACCCACCTGGGTATTTGGGCCCAGGCAACCTTAGGCAAGTGCCTTTCATTTGTAACTTATGTACCTAGACCTAAAAAAAACTGGGTGTTGGGGTCCAGGCAACCTTAGGCAATTGCCTATCATTCGTACCGACCTAGTGGAAAGAAAGGCAGGAGTTGGTTGGATCAAGATTTTACATAATCTTGGAGTCAATATATTTGTCGTTCAGATTAACAAAAATCTTTATCTTGACACCTTTCCTGTTCTTTTTGTATGTCACTCTTATACTAATCACTCTTCTTATCGAAATATATTAAATAAGTTACCAGTGCAATGACATGTTTTTGAATAATTATAAAATCGATCTTGACAAAAGAAGAAAACTGAGTGTAATATAGTTGTAAGATTTTATTACTACAGAAAATCTAACAACAAAAAAAATACTTGACGTTCTGAATTCTGTCTTGGTTTTTTTTCTTTTCATTTCAAACACATATATAAGCTAGAAGGTTAAATTGTTTAGTTACACTAGTTAAGTGTGAACTATAATTGTTATTCATTGTTCAAACATGAAGACAACAAACCCATCTCTAATCAGAGAACATTTAAAAGAGAAAGGATAGCTAAAAGGAACTGAAAAACAATGTTTTAAATACAAGAATAACTAATTAATTTTGATTGTGTTAAAATGGTATTGCATTTCGTCTTCCTACTGGAAATAATTGTCATTATATTTCAAAGTACGTTTGGTGTTATTGCAAGTCTTCGGTTTTTAGGCATGATCATGTTGGCGCGTTTTCTTATTGTTCGCTGGCTTATTGTTCGCTAGCTTGAGTCTGGTCGTTTTCTCTGCATTTATAAACTCTGGCTTATAATTCATTGCAATTACATATACATAGTGACTTTATGTGCATTCCAACATACTTCTGATAAATGATTTTAATCAAATATATAATGCGACTTTTTTTTAATATTTTTCATGTGACTTTTTTGCGTTTGCCAGTAGTGCATTGGTTGTCGTTGGTACATGTATGTCATATTTGTTTTTTGTAAATTGCTTTGCTTCAAATTAGATATTTAGTTTTTTTTTAAATCGAATTGATTCATTTTTTTTCAAGTCGAGGCATTGTAGCCTACTAGCTAACAATACAGTATGGGTTTTTGTTATTGTTGAAGACTGTGCTGTTGCCTAGTATGCTTTAATCCACAGAATTTAAACTTTGGTGGATAGTTGTCTAATTAGCAAGCCACATCTCTTATTTTTATATAGTTGACAATATCATTAAATATGATATTGTTATCATTAAATTAGAAAAGGAGACAACAATCAATTTGTTGGTATTTTTATTCAGTAGATCATAGATCTATGAGTAGATACAGCTTTCTTGATGGACGTTTATCTTTATTGATATCCACATCAATGGTCATGTAAATCTAAGTTTTTGCAATGGTTGTCTTCGGACAAATGACAACTTTATTAGAGTCGTTATAACAACAAGAGTGCACACACAGAAATGTCTCGCCTTCTTTACTAATCATTGATATTATGTTGATACTCCTAAATCTAAAGCTTTATTACGACTGTCACATGGACTTAACATGAACCATGAAAATGAGGTCAAGGTCAGTTGAACCATATGCCAGGCAGACATGTACAGCTAACAATGCTTCCATACAACAAATATAGTTGACCTATTGCTTATAGTTTAAGAAAATAGACCAAAACACAAAAACTTAACACTGAGCAATGAACCTTGAAAACCAGGTCAAGATCAAATAAAACCTGCACGACCGACATATAGATCATAAAATATTTCCATACACAAAATATAGTTGACCTATGACATATAGTATTAGATAAAAAGACCAAAACTCAAAAACTTAACTTTGACCACTGCACCATGAAAATGAGGTCAAGGTCAGATGACATCTGCCCGCTAGACATGTACACCTTACAATCATTCCATACAACAAATATAGTAAACCTATTGCATAAAGTATGAGAAAAACAGACCAAAACACAAAAACTTAACTATAACCACTGAACCATGAAAATGAGGTCAAGGTCAGATGACACCTGCCCGCTAGAAATGTACACCTTACAATCATTCCATACAACAAATATAGTAGACCTATTGCATAAAGTATGAGAAACACAAAAACTTAACTATAACCACTGAACCATGAAAATGAGGTCAAGGTCAGATGACACCTGCCAGTTGGACATGTACACCTTACAGTCCTTCCATACACCGAATACACTAGAACTATTGTTTATAGTATCTGAGATATGGACTTGACCACCAAAACTTAACCTTGTTCACTGATCCATGAAATGAGGTTGAGGTCAAGTGAAAACTGTCTAATGGGCATGAGGACCTTGCAAAGTACGCACATACTAAATATAGTTATCCTATTACTTACAGTAAGAGAGAATTTAACATTGCAAAAAATCTGAACTTTTTTTTCAAGTGGTCACTGAACCATGAAAATGAGGTCAAGGACAATGGACATGTGACTGACAGAAACTTCGTAACATGAGGCATCTATATACAGAATATGAAGCATCCAGGTCTTCCACCTTCTAAAATATATAGCTTTTAAGAAGTGAGCTAACACCGCCGCCGCCGCCGTAGCCGCCGCCGCCGCCGGATCACTATCCCTATGTCGAGCTTTCTGCAACAAAAGTTGCAGGCTCGACAAAAATCACTGATTTGTAAATTCGTATAAATACAACTGTCTGGCTGCATCTAATCCTTTTGGTGTTAAAAAGTGTTTTGCATAGAAGATGTTGAAATTATAGCGGTTTTTTCTAAATAAACTGACGGTTATAGGTACAGAGTCTGACAGGACTTTGCCAACAAAATTTTCAGGTTTCGCTGAATGAATCGTGAAGTGGTGATAATTAAGTTCTAAAAGGCTGCAGTATTTTTTTAAACATTGCTGAAGGTATTTCCTCCAATCATAAAACAACAGCAGTTTTCTTCATATCTCAGTTAACTAACTGGGAAATATTATGAAAATTTCTACTGAAATTGTTCACACTTTCTGCAATCTGCAAGATATATATATATATATATATATATAACGTTATTGCTATTATATTTACAATCAAAATATATTATGCATAGTAGTTTGATTCAAATATATTCAGGAGTGACAAGAAATAAAAAAAAGGGGGAACTTCGATATTTTTTTGGTAGGGTGTGCCATTTTTGCCCCAAAAAACGTGCCTATTTTAATATAACATTCCCTGAAAAAAGGAGGGTCATTTTTATATAAAATCTCGCAAAATTATGACCCATATTTTTGGCACATCCCCGTATACCCAATAATAGGAAGTTAACCCCCCCCCCCCCCCCCCCCCCCCCCCAGTGACTTAGTCAGTCACAAACATATCAGATCATATCATAAAACAATGTAAAAGCCCGAAAGATTTTTTCTCGTTTCAAGGTGAGTGAATTTGTAGAGTTTATACACCAATGAATTCTTTTTAAAAAGGCGTTTAATCCTTTAAAATTTCAGTTATATTTTTTTATGATAGAAACTATAATTTATTTATTCTTACAATTTGTATATATGTTTTGTACTATACAAATCCTTGTTTTTACAAAAATAATATAAATGCGAAATACTAAGATTGTTGTAGGCGAGATAACTCGACATATATACCAACGAGGACAAATAATGTTTTATTGAACGTGCCAGTCGTGGACGTACTATCCGTTGACTGTCCTGATCGGAGATCATTAGGCTGTTGACCACTGTTGTTCTGAACGGAACATGTTTGTTTACACGGAATTATACTGATCGTTTCGTTCGTTTCGTTCGTTTCGTTCATACACGACTGTGAGCGGAAAACCACGATTTGACTGCAATGAATGAAATGAGTGGAGATACACGATTCTGACTGATTTAACTCGTTCGTTCTCATTCCATTCCATTCGCGTGTTCGTTCCGTTTTCGTTCCGTGTAAGAGGGAACGTTGAGTGGTTTAGTAGCTGTACAATACATTGATAATACTGCCTTGTTAAATATACCTTATTGTCAAAGAATGCAGCAATAATTCTGTTGTCAACGGCCAAAGAAAAAATCGGGATGATCAAGCATGGAATTCCGGAAATTGACCGTTTCCAAAAATTAAATTCTAAAATTGAGTTATCGTCCTTTTCGCGCCAGACGACTATTGAAAAGGCTACATTAATCAAACGCAAAAAAATATTGATAGCTTGTGATATAACCAATGACTCAAATGATACACGTGTCCTAATTACATAGCTATATGTTATATTATAATTATGTCTTTGTTTTGTATTTGTATTTAAATTTTTCACTTTTTCATGTTTTGTTTACTTCACTCTGGTATCAACGCTTAATAACTCATACTGTCTCATCTTCATAACTTCATATTTTACAGATTCAAATTGGAATCTCATATTCCTTTCTCAAACATATAATATAAATGAACCGTGTTGTGCGATCTGAAATCGGTTTTGTAGTTAAGCTTTTTTATTTCAACTCATGCAAAGACGGTAATTAATTACCGAACAGGCTTATCATATACCTATTGGGCAGTAAATAAAATTTGCAATTTTATTATGTGAATTATATATATGATGCGCACGTGTCATTATATGATAAGCAAACACCTTCATATGGTGTCAAGGTGTCGGTCTATGATATGCATATATCATTATATGATGTGGAAAAATCAATATATGATGTACAAACACGCTTATAGGTTACATTTCTGTAAATATTGACAATGCAATTTCCCATAGGAGCTCTTTTTACGGCTAAAACTGTACTAATTTTACTATGAAGTTTTGAAAAAGAATCTTATTCTAGAATTGAAAGTTCATATGCAACACAATTCTTTTCAAAGGTCAAATTATAGGGCTGTGCGGCATATTTTCAACGTTTATGTGCCCTGAACTTCTCAGAGTTTAAACTAACACTATTTTTTTTTTAATTACCCCTATACCTCGAACGAAAGGTTACCACAGATTTCAATGTAAACAATATGCACATGTTTATTTACTTATAACATTCTCAAGTTATGTCACTGTGAAATGGAACACAGAGAGCATAACTGTGAACCAGTATGTAAACAAAACTAATTTTCTATGAATATTCAAGATCTCACCAAAAGACAAGTTTTAAAAAACAGCTGTATTTACAAAGTGCAACCTATGCAGACATTTGTTCAAATAAAAAAACTCTATTAAATCAGTTTTTCTCACATTAATACTCATTTATCAGAACTATAGTCTTAAAGAAATCACTATGTAAACTCTTAAGTTTTTCTTTACTATACATTTTATACCACCTCCCCTGTTTAAATTTTTTAAAGAATTTGAAAACAAGACTTTACTTATTGCCAGCTTTATCCTATTTGCATATTTTCAGATAAAAAATGCCTAGAACCTGTAAATTATTCTAAATAGTAGGGATGTTCTGGTACCTAACAGAAAACCCTGGCCGTTTTTGACACCACTTTTTTGAACTTTTGGTCCTCGATGCTGTTCAACTTTGTAGTTGTTTCGGCTTTCAAACTTTTGTATTTGGGCGTCACTAGTAATTTTTGTGTGGACAAAATGCACTTCTGGCGTATTAAAAATTTCAAACTTGTTGCCTTTTGTTAGCTATTATTCGTGTGTTTCTTTGCCAATTGTATTCTCCTATTTATTTATATTGTAGTCCTGTAATGTTGTGTTGTCATTTTAATGTTATATTTCACATGGCCATTACAGAGGGAGGTTTTGCATGCCACAAAACCAGGTTCAACCCACCATTTTTTCCTTTAAAAATGTCCCATACCAAGTCAGGAATATGTTATTGTTATATTATAGTTCGTTTCTGTGTGTGTTACATTTTAACGTTGTGTTTCCGTTGTGTCTTTTGTTTTGTCTTATTTTTTAGTGTGAATTCACATTACTATAAGACGTGTCACGGTACTTATCTATCCCAAATTCATGTACAGTCGAACCTCGTTGTGTCGAAGTCGAAGGGACCGGACCAAAGTATTCGACTCATTCGAGGTTCGACTCATCTGAGGTCGAGTGTGGCGTCATAAATTTTGAATGCATGAAATACGGTATGAGATTTGTGTAAACTAGATACAATGAATAGTATGCCTTTTCCATTAAATCTCCATCCGAGTTCGACACAACGAGGTTTGACTGTATTTGGTTTTGATGTTATATTTGTTATTCTAATATGATTTTGTCTAATGCTTAGTCCGTTTCTGTGTGTGTGTGTGTGTGTGTGTGTGTGTGTGTGTGTGTGTGTGTGTGTGTGTGATTGTGTGTGTGTGTGTGTGTGTGTGTGTGTGTGTGTGTGTGTGTGTGTGTGTGTGTGTGTGTGTGTACCGACGCACCCCCTGAACTGGGGACTTGCATAGGTTACACATACCGGCAAGTGGGGACTCTAACTCTAGTGGGGGACTTGACTCAGGCAAAATATCTAGGACTACATTTTAGTATTTATCAGAAATTTTCATATCAAAAACTGTTTATTCCTATATACATGATATACTAATGATGCTCTTCGGGTATTGAATCAATTTATCGTTGATCGGTTTGTATATAATATGTTTAATATCTAAATTTTAAGTAATATATCAAAATTCCTGATAGATTTTTATAAAAAGTTTATAACAACTAAGCAACTATAAGTTACCGTTAGGCCTTCAACAATTAATTAAGCTCATACCGTACAGTCAGCTATAAAAGATCCCGAAATGACAAATGTAAAACAATTCATACGAAAAAACTAACGGCCTTATTCGTGTACAAAATAACGGAAACCTTAACTCAGCAACACTGAACGACAGCCACCGGACTACAGTCTCTTTACTTGGAACAGGCACAAATCAGTTGAAAAAGGCTTAACTCGTGCATCAGATGGATATAGAAATGCTTCTAACAAAAACACAGAGTGACATACTATTTTTTCCAATCTGAGCGGGTGTTAAGACTATTATTATCTATACCTTACACTTTATCGCACCAACACTCGGTAATTATGTGTTTTGCCAATTAACCATGTTTTCTCAATTTTTTTTTGTTAATTGTTCCATTTTTCTCTATTCTGTATACCCCATCCACGAACACTTCAATCCAAACTTTTGATTTAAGGGTAACTTATATGAAATGCGTGTCGTATCCATTATATTTATTTTCAGAAAGATTTGTTTCTGTTGTGTAGTGTAGATACAACACAAAAAGATTGTCATAGAGGACACATCATAGACTTATTTTCACATTTGTTTGATGTTCTTGTTAATACATTGTACTTAATTACATCATGGTTAATGCCTTACTATAAATTAAACCTTAATTTATATAGGTTTAATAGCATGGATATTTTCATTTCTTTGAATAATTTCCAGATTCCGGCCCATCATCTTTCTTAAAAGAATCTATGTCTTAAACTTTTTAATCTCATTTGATATAGTAGAAATACTTCCACATATATATATATATGCGATTGTAATACGAATCCCGCTTATGATAACACTACAAAAAGATAGGTTTTGCATGACATATCAAATCGTCAAACAAAAATTCGTCTTGCTACGTACGCTCTGTGATATATTTACTGTTACAAACGTATGTGCACTTTAATGCTAGTAGATAAAGGCCGGTTTCTAAAAAGCAGAACTCGTACCTAACAACAAAGCGGAAAAATCAGAGTTGACCTCAAATATAATAAAAACTAAGACAAAATCAAATTTGGCATAGAAAATCAAATACAGTGGCACTTTATCACAAGCACACTCTGTCCGAACTAGGCAAATTCATAAAAAAAAACTGCCGAAGATGTATGACAGTCGTATAAAAAAGTATTATTTTCTTGCCCATGTTATTTTTATAAGTCACGCGACTCTCGTGTGCCAACAATCATGTATCAGAGCTGTTTCACTTCTAGATTTTAGACGGTCATAAACTTTCTTATGAAGTTTTTTTTTTATCACATCTTATTGAAAAAAGTGTGTGTAAGAATGACAATACTATAGTAATTAATTTATTTGATCGAAATAAAAACTTTGAATGGAGACATATATTCGTCATGATTGTGTTCTTCGTTTATTTGCTGTTTTTTCGAATACATGTTCACACTGTACTTGCTTTCAGAAATTCTACAGTTTCCCTAATGTCTGACGAATACCGTAATTGCTTCTTTTTAGAAAATTAACATAATCTTTCATCATATGATTTTTTTGTTTCGTTGTTTGATGCATAAGGGGATGCCCATTTGATTTTCTGGGGAGGGCTAAGATCATTTTTAGAAATGAGCATCCTGGCATTATGGAAACAATAAAAACAAAACTTTGCTCAGTACAGTATTAAAATGAATATTCTGCGATGAATAAAGTTGGAAATGATTCTTTGTATTAAAAGTAAACATATCTTTTTTGCGCACAATGAAAATGTATAACCCGTCCGAAAGAAGCTGCCCGTCCTTTAGCTAACTACCCTTGGAAATCAATTAGCCGTAACTTTAATGCAATATATATAGGAATCAATGTTTATAGTTTTCACTGTTCATCAAATACAAAATTACCATACAAGCTACGACTTGTCATATTAATAGTACATGTTGGTACCCTACAAGTTAACACATTTGTCTTGTACTGTAAAGTTCACACTTCTTTTACAAATTGGAACTTTGATGGAGAGTTGTTTCGATAGCACTCATGCCACATCTTCCTATATCTATTGACAAACTACAAATTGTACAAGGAACAGGCACCAACCTTGTCCTTTTTTGCATTACAATCATGAATGCAATTCCGACCGTATTAGAGAATATTAAAAAGGGACGAAATATACCAAAGGGACAGTCAAACTAATAAAACGAAAATAAACTGACAACGCCATGGCTAAAAATGAAAAAGACAAACAGACAAACAATAGTACAAATGACGCAACATAGAAAACTAAAAAATAAACAACACGAACCCAACCATAAACTAGGGGTGATCTCAGGTGCTCCGGAATGGTAAGCAGATCCTGCTCCACATGTGGCACCCGTCGTGTTGCATAAATGTGATAGCAAATCCGGTAAATAGTCTAATTTGGTAGGTCACATTCATGAAAGGGAAAGAGGTTGTAGTTGTATTAAGGTAGCACTACAGTCTAACAATGATTTTTGTAGATATTTTTTTTATCACACAATTTTAAAATTAGTGCTATTCTGCACAGTTTGTAAAAATCCCAAAGTCATTATCATATCGCAACAGGGAGTAAATTGATAATTGACTTATGTAAATAAAAGCACATGGTAACTAATCTAAATATATAGGCATTTGGGAGGGGCTAATATGTCAATCATCTGTTGATGCCAGTGTCCAGCTGTTAATCCCTGACCACAAGATAAATATTGTAGTCTTATCTCATTGTTTTGCAACAAAAATAATTTATATAACAGGGAAGTGAACAGAGAAAAAGAAAAAATCTAAAGGGAAAAAAATCTACCAAAAATTTAAAAAAAATACTATGGAAAAGAGTGGGAAAGTATTAAAAGCCTCTGACTGCCTGTATAAATTTATTCCCTCAAGGAACAACCAATGAAACGCATATGTACTGTATTTAATGAATTGGGCTTAGGAAAGCTCCAAGTGATTGTACAGGACAGCTCCGAGCGATTGTACAGTAAGCTTGCAAGCGATTGTACAATCAATTAAAATAAACGACATTGAGAGAATGAATATATTTTGGTTTCTACTGGAACAATGACTTTTAAACTTTCAGACAGGTAAGACTATAAATCAGAAAAGGTACATGTGAAAATTCTAGTAGTAACGATGGGTTTTTCGATGTTTATTTAACATTTTTGATCGCTGCTCCGTGACAGTTTTGATCGATTTACTCGGAGCCCCACTAGTCTAAAGAAAACGTTTGGATGCATATGTCGTTTTTATTGTTGTATTGGTTTATATTTACATATAAAAAGTTTTGTTTAACACAACTTGCCGCAGAAACGTTATAAATTAACATTAGAGTCCATCACAGTTTCCATCAAGCGACTTGTTATTTTTCGAATGTCGGAGCCCCGCTTGACAGTCTCCCGAATGACCAAAATACTAGAAAACCGTACAGTTCCGTTCCCACACTGTGGATATGGAAACTCATTCACTCACACATAATGATATGAACCACAACCCATTTTTCAAATTAGTGCTGAATCATTACCGTTTGACAGTCATGCCCAGATTTTATTGGAAAATGGAAATGCTTGAGCAGGGCATACGTGGCCGCACGTCCGTCTTTCTGTAAAGTATTTCTGTCCGTCCTTCCTTCCGTCAGCATTTTCGTTGGTCCGTCCATTCATTCGTCTGTCAAACCGTCCTTCATGTCATCAGTCTTTTCGCGCGTCCGTCCATCTGTCCGTACACCCATTCATCTGTCTATCCGTCCGTCGTTTAGAAAACTCATATAGAGTGCTAAGATCAAGAGACAAATTGATGAAATACATGTATATCTATAATACTAAAATAACGAAGTTCAATTTGTCAGCCGTCATCGAGTAAAAACGACAAATCAAAGAATTTAACTTTATATTTAGCTAATATAGGACAATGGTGTAGATTTAAAATTACACCACTCCAGACCCTTTTCTTTTCCACATAATTAATATTGCCAATAATTAACAAGTTCCGGGCCGAATCCGATACCGATAACAATAGTATATTCATCTGTTACCTATTACCTAATCTGTACGTATACGTTCCGCATCTAACAGGCGCACCACCAAACGGTGTATTTCGGATTATACTCCTTTCCAGGGCCTTTTGTTTTCCAAATAATTAATATTACCAATAATTGATTAGTTTCAGGTCCACGGGTTCAAACAGAAAGATTTTGAAAGCAGAGAAAACTGTGTATCTCATAATCGGCATGACTTTTTCAGATTACAATACCAACACTTAAATAACACATGAATAAGGCTTACGCATAGTTATATAATTTAATTCAGTCACGGACCCGCGATATCACGGGTGGGTTATAGTATTATTGATTTTCGGCTCCTATCTTATATTTCTGTTAGAAATAATCGAATGTTTGCCAATATAATCAGTACTCTTATACTTGTATCCCACCGTATGGGTTTCAAATCGTTATGTTTGACCTTGTAGGACTCATATTCACAGTTCTTAATAAACTACTGAACTCTGCTATTTACTATATCCGTACAGTTTCTTCACAATAGTAAAGTTTGTACTGACCATCTCATGACGTTATCCCACATGCGTTAAGACATGTCAATGGTTAGCATCTGATTTTGACTCCAGATTAATTTGAAAAAAAACAACAAGTAGTTGTTATTGATTCCCATGTTGTTGTTTTTTTCTCTAGAGAATGCATGTTATAAACTTGAAGTGATTTAATTGATTATATTTTTTCTTCTTACTGACGTACTACTTTTTACTTTATACTGAGCGTTTTCCTCACTATGAAGTATGCACATTCCATTTTCATATTTAAGTAAGTTTAAACACTAATTGCACGGTAGATACAGCCCTTGGATGGTGTAAACTTCCCAAAAAAACGTGTATGGTGTAATGGTGTATGGCATATGGTGCAATGGTGTGAGGTGTATGGTGCTATGGTGCATGGTGTATGGGGAATGGTGTAATGGTGTTTGAGGAATGGTGTAATGGTGTTTGAGGAATGGTGTGATTGTGTAACGTGCGATCGGGAATGGTGTGAATGATGGTGTACGACATTTCATTGCTTGAAAACGAAGTTCTTTTTATTTTATTTTCTCGAATTGTAAACATAAATAATAATAATAATCTTAATAGTTGAAATTTAATTGCTTAATGGGTAATTTCGGATCGTGTAGAATGGTGAATGGTGTATGGTGTAATGTGTAAGGTGTATGGTGCAAAGGTGTAACGTGTATGGTGTAATGGTACAAGGTGTATGGTGTAATGGTGTATGATGTATGGTGTAATGGTGTATGGTGTTAGTGGGAAGTTTACACCATCCAAGGACTGTATATATTTTGTTCGGATAAAAATATATCTTAAATTTTATTTAGGCAACTAAAATGTATCTATTTATTTATAATATAAATGAAAATAACAAGAATATATACAGTACGTTTGCACATTTAACTCTAAATGTATTTACATATATAAATGACTGTGTTTTATATATATATATATATATATATATATATATATATATATATATATATAAATGATGATGTGGTATGATTGCCATTGAGACAGCTCTTCACAAAAGAACAAAATGACACAGAAATTAACAATTATTTGTCACATTACGGCCTTCAACAATGAGCAAAGCCCATACCGCATAGTCAACTATAAAAGGCCCCGAAATGACAATGTAAAACAATTTAAACGAGAAAACTAACGGCATAATTTATGCACATTTTTTTTACGAAAAACAAATATGTAACACATAAACAAACAACAACCACTGAATTACACGCTCCTGACTTGGAACAAGCACATACATAGACAATGTGGGGGTGTTAAACATGTTAGTACAGTCACTGTGGTCTAAAATTGTTTATTCAAAACAACTATATGCAAATAGAAAGAAAAAAAATGATGTTTGACTTTCCTTTAAAACAATATGGCATTGTATACATTTGTTGGTACTTGAAATCGAAATTAACTTTCAATCCGTCCAGTTGTCAGATTCTTGAAAGTAAAAAAAAAATGCATTTTATTTACGAAGTAATTATTTTGCTAATAAGTTATTATAACAAACGTTTGAGTTATCAAGTCTAAGTTTCTGATTTTAAAATCTATCGCAAAATTACTTTCTTTAAAAGTTTGCCTTAAGGATTAGCTTGAAGGAAAGCATAAACAATTGAAATAAAGCAAGGTATATATATATATATATACACAATTCCCTTTAACAATACACCTACAATTGCAGATTTAGTTATATATTCAAGGAATCAACTGGAAAGAAAAAATCACCCAGAGAACAGGAGAATAAAGTAATTTCTACTGCATGTCAAACTTGACTGGAATTGCAACAGGTCTGCATTTCAAAATTCGATCAGAACAAAACAGATATACCAACAAAGTCACATAAATTTATAATAATGGCAAAACACGCATTAGTACAAACAAAAAAATAAACAAACAGTATTGGACCATAAGATAATCAAAGTTACTGTAACTGAAATCATGCATGTTTATAGATAATCGTTAATCATCTCAACGAGATTGATTTTCTCGCTTGAGCCGGGACGAGTTGCGATGACCAATGATAATCTGTTTATTGCTGTTTTACTCGGCCAACGTTGTCAACTTCATGTCAATTTCATTAGCAACGCAACATACGTGCTCCCTTAGTTTATATCGATAGTTTTCATATCAATCGACTCCACTGAGAAAGGAAATTATCAGACAGCAAGACCAAACGAAAATTTCGAAAAATAGCTATAATTATCGATATTGATTATTTGCAATCCCACCAAAAGGTTTCATCTGAACACAAGCAACGAAAAATATGCACATTACTCTTTTTGAAAAATAATTCTTAACCATTAGTTCAAAGAACAACATTTTGGCGATTCCAAGAACGCGAGCCTTTTCTGTAGCATTACTGTTATATCTTTGCTTCTTGTTCCCTTTAATGCAGACCTCAAATCAGTGCAATCTATTATGTATTTTAAAAGTAGTTCTACCACGTCGATATTCCCTGTCTTGCAAGCGGCTTTCAAACCTGATGCAATATCAAGTGACGAATTGTCAAATTCCTTAAGTAGACACTCGATAACTTTTGTACATCTCGAAAAACTTCCACAAGCTGTTTTCATCGCCGATTTTTAGTCAAATTTACTTTCTCTATATCTTTTAATAAAATATTTTACTAAACATTCGTGACCCCTTTTACACGCCCACAAAATTACTTGTTTTATATCAAAAAGGTCGTGATCAAATTTTTCAAGTAAGAAATCAACTATACATAGTGTGTCCCAATTCGACTCGCACGCACGCTGCATTACTAACTTCATATTAATTTTTCTATGGTCTATGCTTTCAAGAATAAGACGTACTAACTGAAAATGTTGATACAGAAATGCCTCGTTAATAGCTGATTGCAGATCATAACAATCCTGTGAAAATTTGTTCAGTAAATATTGCACAAATTATGTACGTTCATTTGCACAGGCGCTGATTAAAATGTTTTTCATATCAAAAGATTCACAAGTGTATTCTTTGAGCAAATATTTGATAAATTCATCATGACATCTGTCCAGTGCCCAGTCCATAATCTGTTTTAAATAAATGCCTGATTGCCCATCACAATTGTTTATTAAACATTTGAGGACTTCTACATTACCCATTGTATTGCCACACGCTTTATTCATTGCTGATTGCATATCAAACGCTTTAGTACCAAATTTGTTAAATAGTGATTCCACAATTTCCACTTTGCCATTCCAACAAGCTTCATTCATTGCAGATATCATGTCAAATTTATTGTTTTCTACAGTTTCTAATAAAAATGTTATTAAATCCCAGTTGCCATGACCACATGCTTTGTTCATAGCAGATATCATGTCAAAATTGATGTTTTTATGCTCGACCAAAAAATATTTAACTAGCTCTATGTTACCGTTGCAACAAGCCAAGTTCATTGCAAGATCCATATCGATAATACATTGGCCATATTTCTTTATTATGGTTTCTACGTTATTCATGTTGAAATCTTTAAAGTAAAGACATTTGAGGAATATATTAGGATTTAAAACTATGTGATTATCCACAGTGTTTACAAATATTGTCAGTGATTTTTCGTTTTTTAATATTTCATGCATGTTGACAAGAACTTGATCCGACATGTCATCGTTTCGCTTCTCTGATTTAAAAATGTCCCAAATTGTTTTAGCTTTTATTGAATTGCAAATTCTACAACATATCAAAAAAGAAACCAAACTGGCATCTACATAAAGTTTTCGTAAACTGCTATTGGAAGCTAATTTTTCTGTGATGTGCGTTTCTAAACATGGCAATGTTCCGTCACTGCAATATATCATAAATGCAATTGGCATCACAAATGGACACGACGATGATACAGCCGGTTGATCATTACGTTCAGAGAACTTTACAGAATATTTTCTTCCGGAAAAGATATCTATGATTGCTTCTTCATGTTGCAGCATTGCTTTTATAACCTCTGACCCCGATTGTTGTATAATAGGAGACTCACATAGTCTCTTGAAAAAATAAAACGGTTCCTTGTCTTTACAATTTCTTAAATGAAATATAATTCGATCAGCAAGATCTCTATAATTAACGGACGGAATTACAAATAAAACATCCCCTTTTAATTTATTGTACTTTTCTGGTCGCGTCATTTCTATTATAAAGTCGAAATCCATCAACTTTATTGTTTCGTCTAACCTCATCTGGCATTCCGATACAACTAGAAATAAAGCTTCAAATATTGACCGATGCTGAAAACAAAATCTGTTTCCTGTTTCCTCCTTTAAAAGGTATCCTTTTAAAAAATCAACACTTTTGCGTATATCAAAGTAAGTACATACTGTATCGCCTTTAAAAACCGAATGAAAGGTGCTACATAGGTGATCCTCGTTTATATTTGTTAAATCTAATTTGTCCCCATTGAAGAATGTGTACGCTAAAACTGTGAAATGATGCTTGCCTTTGTCGATTGTCTCTTTTATTTTTCTTATTTCTCCCAAGAGACCTTCATTTGCGTGTCTGAAGAAATTGACTCCTTGCTTTAAAAATGTCTCGTTTGATGTAAACAAGTAACAAGCCTCGGGAAAGCCTAAACATGGATATTCATCAATTTCTAATATTTCATTAATACTTTGGGAAGATAATGACTGAGGGACTGTTGGATGACCTTCTAACCTTTTATGTTCATCTACTATTTCAATGTGGTTAAACCTCAAATAGTTCTCTATACAATGTTTTCTATCTTTTCTACTCATTTTAAATCTTTCTGATCCAAGATCTACAATGTTTCTGAAGAGTCGCATTTTGTTAATAAACGAGATACACATATGTTTTACGCTTTCTCTCATTGTGATGACGACTTTTACTTTCTGACCATTTACATAGGATGTCAATGCATTGATATATTTTAAATCCTTCTCTTCGTTAAGAGTGCAGGTAGTTTTACCAAATATGTCATCAAAAAGTATAATGCAAGTATCATCAATATCAATAGTGTCCTCAAACGCAGGTAAAGATGATTTAACGGCTGAATTTGAATATTCGTTCTGTTGTTGGGTATATTGGTGCAATAATTCTAGTCCTAAACGTGATTTGCCTGCTCCCGGATGTCCAGTTATTACAACGCAACCATACTTTAAAATGTGTTCCATTGCATTCGAAAATGCCTCCGTTGAAACAAATGTGCCCTCTTTTTTAGTATTGTCAATGTCAGCGTTACACAAACCTGTAAATGAAAGATAAGTATAAAGTAAAATCACAAAAATACTGAACTTAGAGGAAAATCAGTTTGGAAAGTCCATAATCACATGGTAAAATCAAATAACAAAACACATAAAAAAAGAATGGACAAGAACTGTCATGTATGTGTTAATTGCTCAGAAATGTCATGCATTTGAGAAAAAAACAAACATTCAAGACAATTGTAAGGGTATATATAACTCCAAGTGAGAGAGAGAGGTTTAGCTAGTTATAAAATTTACAAAGTTTAATCCACCATTTTAGACATGAGAAAATGCCTGTCAAAAATCAGGAATATTACAGTTGTTTGATCTTTCGATTTGGCCATTTAATTAAGGACTTTCCGTTTTGAATTTTCCTCGTAGTTCAGTATTTTTGTATTTACTTTTTTCCAATACTTATGAGATGCAGATACAATAAATGGGCATGCAAATATGCTGGATCCGAAATATTTAAAAAGTTGAAAACTTAAGAGGACTGTTAACAACTAATAGAAACGAAGAGAATCAAACATTATAATTCAATCCGGATAAGAAATCAGAGCTTTACACCAGTTAATACATTCTTTAACTTTTTTTTAAATTTCTGCAAAGCAATATCCGAATTTTCATGTTGATAGAGAAGTCTTGGGACACTGGGCTATTGATACTCTAGTGACTAGGAGTCCTGGCATAGACAGGGTACTTAGTTGAAGCATAACATTAAAACAAGTT
The DNA here is from genome assembly GCA_037788925.1 of Mytilus galloprovincialis. Lineage (NCBI taxonomy): Eukaryota > Metazoa > Mollusca > Bivalvia > Mytilida > Mytilidae > Mytilus > Mytilus galloprovincialis. The sequence continues at coordinate 73,392,094 of CM075337.1, read as the reverse complement.
TGGTACCACTTCTACGAGTTCAGATGCAAATTTCAACCATTAACTTCTCAATATTGATACTGCAGAGAGTTTAATGGTTGAAATTTGCATCTGAACCAGTAAAAAGTAGGTTATGTAAATTGTTAATTCAAAAACTACTAAATTATATTTATATTTATAAAATATATCCCCTATTATATCGTTTAAAAGTTAATTCAATCCCAATTGATGGCCTAGATTATCTGTTACCTGTCCGATTATTGCGCTATACTAGAGATGTCCAATAAAATGATTAACGTACGTAACTCGACGTACGACCGTCAAGGACCCTATGGAACGAGTTATTGCCAACCACGGAATTTGATTAAATTTGTCGCCTAAGTTAAAAAAAAGTATTCCAAGACTTTTAAAATAACACACTGGAATTTTCGTTCATATACTTTTTTTTAAGTATGACAAAAAAGGATAGAAATAATTCATTTTATTTATCACGATGTTTTCCAGATTCCCGTCCTTATTTTACTCTTTACCTATTTATTATTAACACACATATCCAGTACCCATCATACGTACGATTGAAAAATTGTGTCTAATCCGTTTATCATTTTTGAACAATGAAATATGTTTAAACTATACGTACGATTCGAGATATCTTTTAAGGTTTTGATTATTACATTATTATTTTTCACTATACTTTGCAGATGAACGCCAAATTAGACTCTTTTTTGTCTTCCCTTTTAGCTTATCTATCTTTTTAATATTTTGTTGCACGGGAAATATTAAGAAGGATATGTTGCAGACAATCTCAGAAATATCGCAAGCAGAATTTGTCAGAATCTGTCTCTTTATAACGGTTAAAAATTCAGATAAACTTATCACTTCCATTCAAGTCATTAATAAAAGCATTTTTTATTTATCATAAAATGTATTGAAAAAGAAATATCTACTAGTATATATGTTTACTTTTAGAATTAAGGTGTCTCCGATTAGGGATTGTAAATTAGAAATAAATGAGAAAAAAAAATCGCTTAAAAAATTATTCAAACGAAAAAAGCTTTATATGTTAACGAAAATTAATATGCATTAAGATAAATTTAGTTAGGCTACATTTCAATTTCTTGAAATAAAACTGACTGCATCAATTTATCTATAATATTTTGTGTTGAGTGGTTGTCGTCTGATTATCTGGTTCATAAGTATTAGTCGTTTCTCGTTTTTTATATAGATTAGACAGTTGGTTTTCCCGTTTGAATGGTTTTACTCTAGTCTAGTAATTTTTGGGGCTCTTTATAGCTTGCCGTTCGGTGTGAGCCTAGGCTCCGTGTTGACGGCCGTACCTTGACCTATAATGGTCACAATTGTGACTTAGATGGAGAGTTGTCTCATTGTCACTCATACCACATCTTCCTATAATAATATCTATATCTAATAAACTATAATTTCAAAATATTTGACGTAGTTCATGGTTAATTAAATTTAGAATTGACATATATTATTGTTTTTTTTTTTTTGTCAATCTGATGAGTTTAGGCTTTTTTAACTGATTTTTATAGTTCGTTCTTATGTTGTACTGTAATACCACTGTCCCAGGCTAGGAGAAGGGTTGGGATCACGCTATTATGTTTAACACCGCCACATTATGCATGAATATGCCTGTCCTAAGTCAGGAGCCTGTAATTCAGTGGTTGTCGTTTGTTTATGTGTTACATATCTGTTTTCCGTTTATTTTTTGTACATAAATAAGGCCATTAGTTTTCTCGTTTGAATTGTGTCACATTATTCCGAGCTTTTTATAGCTGACTATACGGTATGTGCTTTGCTCATTGTTGAAGGCCGAACGGTGACCTGTAATTGTTAATGTATGTGTCATTTTGGTCTCTTGTGGAGAGTTGTATCATTGGCAATCATAACACATCTTCTTTTTTTATATTTATGTATACGATGTAAAAGGTCAATTTCAATAAGTCTGTTCATACCTGCAGACACAAGGAATCGTTTGTTTTTATAAAAACAAAACAACGTCGAACTAATGTCCTCCCTTTTTCTTAAAAAAAATAAATATCCTAAGGTATCAAAAAGGAATTGATCCCGCTAATACAATGATACAAGCTTCATGTATATAATAAGAAAAAAATGCAATTTTGTTTTTATGGTTATTCGTATCTTAAAGGTCTCTAAATTTGTGTAAAATGTACTCCATTATGTATTAAAAAAACATGATTTAAAAGCTCAGCACAATATTTTAAAAAAAGTTTTAAAATACTGACACCTTATCTTGATGCCACTACAAATTTTGCAAGTTTAAGCTTAATGTTTTTACGTTTACCAACACTATCCTGAGATATAACAAGTGATCAAGTTTCACCATTTGTTGAGAGAAAAAAAAGAAATATTGTCACTTTTAATTGGTATCGATATACATATTAGAAACAGTAGACTTAGAGAGCTCTCAAATTGTGGAAAAATATTTATCCTTGGGGAGGCAAAATGTTTTTTTTAATTTTAATGACGTTGTATAATATTCTAACAAAATGGAAAATATTGGCTTTTTTTTTTAATTCTAAACTTCAAGTTATTCACTTTTATGTAGACGAAACGCTCGTCTTGTGTATCCAATTATAACCTGGTACCTTTGATAACTATAGTGTCTTAAATACATTTCAGTCCAGACATGAGGCGAAAAATATTGCAATGTAATGCATTATATTACAATTACTTTGACAAAACCATGCATTACATTACAATTAAAAACCAGTTGTTCAGAGACACTCAAATTTCCACAATAAAACAAGTATTTTGATATGAAAATAGTAAAAGTCATTAACAGCGTCAAATGATGGCTTATATTATGCTGATTTCCAAAATTTATGCTTTCTGTATAATATTTTTTTAATAAGGGGGATAATTTGTTACTTCTGGTTTGAAAAATGTTACTTCGGGTATTAATTAACTGTTTAATTGGCACTGATTCCAAAAAAATATAGTTCTATATATTTTCGCAATCAAAAAGTACAAAAAGCTACTTCCGGTTTACAGAGGGTAACTTCCGGTTCCCTTTTCAAGGTCATATAACTTTAAACTTAATGCAAAAAGTCTCATGGCTTTATTATGTATACATATGAGGTAGAAGCAAAATCTAGAACGTCAAATTAACCTATGACCTTGAGCTCAATTTCAAGGTCATAAACCAAGGACCCAAATCAAAAGACTCTAAGTCTTAATTATATTTGGTTGATGAGTTATATCACTATACGCGTATCTTTAAATAATACAGGGAGAAAACTCTAATTTTATGTAAGCGTACCCTTTAAACCATTATGTATGTGTTACGACATGTCTCAACTGACAATTAAGTAAAGATATGTTGTCACTATCTTAAATTGTGTTTAAAAGAGGTGAAAATATGCCAAAATCCCAATTTAGAAATTACCTTGACCTTTGACCTTGACCCTATTTTTTTTTAACAAGGTCCTCACATCAAAACACCCTAGGTCTCTATCACTTATGGTTTACCAATAACAACTTCATATTTCTTATAAAACATACAAAAGGGGAAATAACTGCCATATGTAGGCTCCTAACCGCTTCGGTCCAAATTATTTTTAAGATTCTGGGTATATAACGAGCAAATTGGTGAAATAATTTTGATGTATTCTTTACTGGTTGCTAAGGAGATTTGTTTCCATATACTTTAGCCTTCAAACCGGGAAATAATTGACCACTTCCGGTTGATCGGAAGTCATTTAAAGGCTTGATTGATAGGTTAATGTATCTAAATTAAAGTATATGAATTCCGAGTACTTCTTCATGAAAAAAGTGCAAAAATGGCTACTTCCGGTTTTCTCAAGGTCACTTTCGGTTGTCATTTTTCAAGGTCATATGTCATCTAACCTTTTGTACAAGGTCATATGGCTTTAAAATTAACTTAGTTGAAGTTATAATGAAATAACCTTATATTAAGACATTTCAGAGGCACTAACTCCTATAAGATGCCATTAAATTGTATCAGACCAAATGTAACATATCTTCATTACAATACAGCAAACATTTCTTTTGTAAAGGTCTTATGGCTTTATAATGAACCAAGTTAAAGTAATAATCAATTAACGTTATAATTAAACATTTAAGGGACAATTACTCCTATAAGATGCTATTGGATTGTTTCAGACTAAATGTAACATATCTTTATTACCATAAAGCAAACATTTTACACTTGTTCTTTTATATATATATATCTTTAAAAGTGTTTGAGAAAATGCAAAAATCAGCAAAATTCAAAATTTAGAACTTGACATTTACCAATGACCTTAACATTGACCTCATTTTCTTAGTAAGAATCTTGGTACCTCATATATAAATGTTCCAGGGTTATACTGTTAACGGTTTATGAGTTCAAAAAACAAACCGACAAATGTATTATGTAAAGGTAGATAACTCTTATAAAATTTCATCGAATCGCTTCGATCCAATTCAGCCAAATATTCCTGAGGATGTAACGAACAATTTGTAAAAGAAATTTTGTCGATATCTTTTTTTGTTATGAAGAAGATGTACACATATGATAAACAGTGAATAGGGAGATAACTCTTACAAAGAAAATGGTCCGGCTTAGCAGTGTGAAATTTAAAAGCGCATAAACTACAGATACAATATGAAAAATATCTAAGCGACATATTGCGAAACAAATATTTATCGCAAGAACAAAATTTGGTGGAAGAGAAAAAAATAATCAAAAACCAAAAGGTCTTTCCGCCTAAAACCATGTATTTTAATATGAAAGTAGTAAAATCAAGTGCTAAATTTCATTTCAATCGTCAAATAATAGCTTATTGTACGCTGATTCCAAAAGATATGGTCTCTATACAATGTGTTTTTTAAATAAAGGGGATAATTTCTTGCTTCTGGTTTGAAAAATATTACTTCCGAAACTGTTTTAACATTTACTTGATTCTAAAAATATCTGGTTCTTTATACTTTTATATTAATAAAGTACAAAAATAGTTACTTCCGTTTTACATGTATACATACCAGATACAGAAGCAAAGGTCGAAATATAGTATGTCAAACTAAGCTATGACCTTGAGATCAATTTCAAAGTCATAAACCAAGGACCTCAAATCAAAAGACCATAGGTCTTAATTATATTTGGTTAATGAGTTATATCACCATACGCGAATTTCTAAATACAAGAGAGGAGAAAACTCCCTTTTACGTTCAACGAACCCTTGCAATCAAAATTTACATGTTACAACTAAGGCAACTAACAATTAAGAAAACATAATTTGTCGATAACTTATACGTTTTTTGGAAATAAGTCAAAATAAGTCAAAATCTAAATTTAGAATATGACCTTGACCTTTGACCTTGACCTAATTTTCATTCATTTGAAAAAGATCTTTGGTCTCTATCACTTATGGTTTACAAGATAGAAATGCATATCACTTATATCAAATGCATAAGGAGAAATAATTCTCATATGGAGCGTTCATATTGCTTCGGTCAAATTAGGACAAATCATGGGAAGGATGTAACGAACAATTTTATAAAATAAATTTGTCGTAATCTTTTACGATTGCGAAGAAGTAGTGGACACAAGGGAAACAGTGTTTGGGGAGATAACTCTTACACATTTAGAATTCGCTTACGCATGTTAAATTTCAAAAGCACATAAACTGTTTGATATCATATACCAAATATCTAAGCGACATATTGCAAAACAAATATTTATTGAACAAAATTAGGTGGAAGAAAAAAAAATTAAAAAATAATTGTTCAGAGAACAATTGAAGGTCTTTCCACCAAAAACAATGTATTTTAATATGAAAGTTGTAAAATTAAGTTTAAAATGTCAGTTCAATCGTCAAATGATAGCTTATTGTACGCTGATGCCAAACATATATGGTTTCTATACAATACTTTTTAAATAAGGGAGATAATTTGTTACTTCCAGTTTGAAAAATATTTCTAGGACAAATCATGAGAAGGATACATAGAGCAATTTTATAAAATAAATTTGTTGTAATCTTTTACGGTTGCGATGGAGTAGTTGACAAACTTAGGCGGAAGAAAAAAAAATAAAAATCAGAAGAAAACAATAGGTCTTTCCACAGAAAAGTGGAAAGACCTAATAATCAGAAGAAAAATAATAGGTCTTTTCACAGAAAAGTGGAAAGACCTAAAACAAATAATCAGAAGAAAAACAATAGGTCTTTCCACAGAAAAGTGGAAAGACCTTATAATAATCAGAACAAATACAATAGGTCTTTCCACAAAAAAGTGGAAAGACATCATAATCAGAACAAATACAATAGGTCTTTCCACAGAAAAGTGGGAAGACCTAATAATCAGAACAAATACAGTAGGTCTTTCCACAGAAAAGTGGAAAGACCTAATAATCAGAAGAAGAACAATAGGTTTTTCCACAGAAAAGTGGGAAGACCTAATAATCAGAACAAATACAATAGGTCTTTCCACAGAAAAGTGGAAAGACCTAATAATCAGCTCAAATACAATAGGTCTTTCCACAGAAAAGTGGAAAGACCTTATAATCAGAAGAAGAACAATAGGTTTTTCCACAGAAAAGTGGGAAGACCTAATAATCAAAACAAATACAATAGGTCTTTCCACAGAAAACTGGAAAGACCTAACAAAAATAATCAGAAGAAAAACAATAGTTCTTTCCACAGAAAAGTGGAAAGACCTAATAATAATCAGAACAAATACAATAGGTCTTTCCACAAACAACATGAACAAGTGGAAAGACCTAATAATCAGAAGAAGAACAATATGTTTTCCACAGAAAAGTGGGAAGACCTAATAATCAGAACAAATACAGTAGGTCTTTCCACAGAAAAGTGGAAAGACCTAATAATCAGAAGAAGAACAATAGGTTTTTCCACAGAAAAGTGGGAAGACCTAATAATCAGAACAAATACAATAGGTCTTTCCACAGAAAAGTGGAAAGACCTAATAATCAGAACAAATAGTTTTTACAATAGTTCTTTCCACTTAAGGAGGTTTGCTCCTCTACTTTTTGAAAATTTGCCAGATTTTCGGAATCCTCTGGGTTTATCTATGTATTAACATTAAAATATTTTGCCCACTAACCCCTACTTTTCTTTTCATATTTTTATTACATATTATTTAAAAAGCCATATTTCAAAAATCTTATGAAATCCTTGTTATTTTTTTCATAGTTTTTAAACAAAAAAGGTGCCAGTGTTAAATGAAAGAAAAATCTAGAGGGAATTATTTCCCGCCAAATTTTCAACGGCTTATATCTCGAAAACAAGCACACGGACCCTCCATTATTTTCTGCTTTTTTAGTTTCTTTATTTATATACTTTCAATTTATAACAGTCTTGTTATTTTTTAAACAGAGTAGCGAACATCCTTAAAAGTGGAAAGAACTAACGATGATAATAATCAGAAGAAAACCAATTGGTCTTTCCCACGAAAAGTGGAAAGAACTAATTACAATTACATGCATTTATCAAAGTAATGCATTATATTACAATTACTTTTGCAAATGTTATTATTAAGTGAAAAACATAAAACATTTTGAAAAACAACATGAAGTCACAAAAGATTACATGCATGTACAACAAATGTACCGTATACATATTGAATTTAAGTATCAAGTAAAAAGTCTATTCAATACAACTATTACATTTTAACATCATAAGAGTTTCAAGGTATATACATCTCTGTGTTTTCTTTAAAAAGAAATAACAGAGATGAAGTTAAATATTTAATCAAACTAATGTTGACTTCACTTTTACGAATATTCAATTCCAATTAAAAATATTAGGTGAGAATTTCCTTCCTAATACCGCAGTCCCGCTAGGGCACGATCTGTGAAAAAAAATGCAAATTTTGACGATCGTATAGATCGCAGTAAGGTCGTATCACGGTCGTTGTGACGTCTTCATGATCGTGATAAGCGTGGCCAACTTTGAACATGTTTAAAACAATCGTGGTGCGGTCGTGGCGAAATCAGGTCGTAGTAGAAGCGTAGTGATAGCGCACTAAGGTCGTGGTAAGATCGCACAGGTCTCTGTATCATCGTAGCGAAAGCATGATTATATTCGTAGAGACTGCGCTACGATGTCACAGCGACATTATTACGACCATCACGTTCTCACCGTGACAAAACTGCACTTCCACTACGACTATACCACGTTTGCAATACGCTGTGCATGACCATAGTGCGATTCTAGCACGCCCATACCGTCCTCATCACGCTCTTCTTACGACCTGACTATGTTCATACTACGACCATCATTCTGATAGTCATTTTCACATTAAATATTAAATATCTCCAGGTTTTGTTTGTCTGTATGTAATTAGGACCTCGTTTTCATTTTCTCTAACGGCTCAACCATGCATGACACACTTGTGTCATCTCTGCTATCGTTCAATAAAAAAAATCGCCATTTCAGCTTGATGCAACGGCAATAGGTTGTAATTCAGGTTGCATTGGTCGGTCCGACATCTCTGCTGAATCCGAATTCGCTACTATCAGAGCTACCTCTGCTTCTACATCTACATCTACCCTACTACCACGCTTATGTGTTCTAGTAGATTTTGGTGGTATGACTGTATTGGTTCTGAAAAAGCTACGTATTTATCACAAATAGAAAATATAGAACAGCATTGATATGGAACACGATGTTCACGTTATTGCTGAGAACGTAGTAAGATCACGGTATGAACGTAGTAAAATCGTTGTGAGAAAGTGCTATAATCGCAGTAGAAGCGTGATAAAATCGTGTTGAAATCGTTTAACTCGTGGTATAGTCGTAGTGAGAACGTAATGAGCGTAGTAAGATCGTAATAATCATATAAAAGGCGTGATGAGAACGTGGTATAATCGTAGCGAGATCGTTGTAGAAGCGCAATGAGAACGTAGTATCAACGTGAAAAAAACGAAAATTAACATTTCCATGCCGCTCATACCGCGACCTCACCACGATCTGAATTAATTTTAGATCGCGGTGAGCGTGGTGTGATCGTGGTCCAGTGGGATTTGGGCTTAATTGAATAATAAAAAACAGCTCAATTTATGACCAGTGTCAAAATGGTGAACATATTGATTGTAAAACAAAAGTAATTAATGTTTTATGACACTGGTCAATTTTCTGTTATTCAATCATGCCTATGTATTCATTGGTGTTTTGACAACAATAAAACACTTTTACTGTAATATCCTTCTTTTTTCAAATCTTGCTTTAGCTAAATATCCAACAGTCTGTGAAAGATAATCATATAGAATGTGAAAAAAGTAATGCCACGTAATGCAATGTAATGTATTAAATTACACAACTTTATTCTCAAGTAATGCTTTCAATTACAATTGCATACAATGCAAAAATTGTTGCATTACACCTTACATGCAACTACTTGGAAAATTTAATGCATTACCATACATTACAATTACAAATTTGCATAACCTCATGCCTGTTTCAGTCTGAGTTATAAAAAGTACACAACTACCCGGCCTATCAGATTTGAAGTTTGAGATGAATTTTCTGAGAAATAAAAACGTTATTAGCAATTTAATGTGGTCCTGTCATTGTCTGTATTGGTCCGGTTATTGCCAATACTGATCAGGTGACGCCTTATAGTTTTGTTTTCTTTCAATCGATTTATGACTTTCGAACAGCGTATACTACTGTTTCGAAAGATTTGAAAGTATTTATTAGTTGCTTTATATATCGAAATTGTTAATGATGAAATTTAATCATAGTTCAAATTTAAGATAAATCCTATTATAAAAAAAAGATGTTAGCAATTTTCATATTGGTCTTGTCTTTATTTAATTATTGTGCTATCATTGGTGTAGGCATTATGATAACCCACCTTGTAGTAGTAAACGTGTGTTTAAGTTTTACACAAACAAAACAGAAGACGCACTTCCCTTCACATTAACGCGGTAGTTAACTCGGAGGTGAACACCCGTTTACTATGAACGAAATTAGAAGACGTGCCTTTTTTGCATTAATGCGGACGTATACGTGGAAGTGAACGCCCGTTTTCATTTTGTGTCTTCTAAAATTTTAAGCAAACACAGCGTTAACATAAAACGCACACGAGTAAATGCAACGTTAGATTTTACCGCGCGTCAAAGAATCCTTATAATAAAAATTCATGTTTTATTTTCAATGATGGTTATGTTTAATTGAGGTTTGGTGAACAATAATAGAACAAGTAAAACCATCCGTCCCCCCCCCCCAAAAAAAAAAAAACCAAACGAATAGCATAAATATAAAACATTAATAGGTTAAGTTGAAATCCTGACATCTATAGGTTGTATTTTGTAAATACTGCTGTTTCTGAAACCACACCTCGTTTGGGGAGATATATAATATTTAAAGATATTTTTTTAAGGTACTGGTTCCCAGTTATGATCTCTATATGTACATCTTGTAGAGATATAACTTGGGAATGTTATCAGTAAATATGTATATGCATATCAGTCATATTAAAATCTGTGGAAACCCTTAAGTAAAGGTAGGGGAAGTATAGAATTTTAGTTTAAATTTAAACTGTAAGACAATCGGGGCATATTATTGTTAAAAATACGCGACACAGTCCTATATTTTGACATTTGAAAAAATGGCAGTGCATATGAACTTCCCATTCTAGGATATAATTTTTTCAAAACTTCATAGTAAAAGTGGTAAAGTTAAAACCGTCAAAGGATTTCCTATGGGAAATTGCATTGTCGATACATACAGATTTGCAACCTATAATAATCATCTTAAATACACATGGAAAATATTGATTTGTACTCACGTTTAGAGTTCTCAAGTTTCGTCTTTTTTTTCTGCAAATATTTACAAATCATTTTAATTGATAAAGCACATAATCAAATATCAGCTTATAATGTCAGAACATCTTTTTTGAAAAGTGTTGTTCTTATTGCTCTGCCTATTGTGGATGTAACAATAATGATCAACACAACGTGTGCCATATGAAACTGGATCTACATTCCCTTAAACATCAAAGACCAATTAAGGTTTTGGTAGGTTCGTTTTGCTAAGTTCATTTTTGTTAATTGTTTTCCCATGCATTGTTTAACACCTTTTAACAAATCGTTGTCCGTTTGTTTTCGATTTATAAGTTTTTAAATCCATAGATATCGTCTGTTAAATTAATAATTAGATCACGATGTGGTCTAATTGCCAATGTGACAGATCTCCATCGGAGACAAAATGAAAACAATCACCGTACAGCCTTAATAACAACCAAATCTCATAATGTGCAGTAAGCTTAATTATGAAAATTAATTACCTTAACTATATCAGGAAACAATACACGAATAACAAGAATGTGTCCCCAGTACACGGATGCCCCATCCGCACTTTCATTTTCTATGTTCATTGAACCATGAAAATGGGGGGAAATCTCTAATTTTGCTTTAAAATCAAAAAGATCATATCAAAGGGAACCTGTGTACTAAGTTTCAAGTAGATTGTACTTCAACTTCATCAAAAACTACCTCGACGAAAAGCTTTAATCAAAACTTTAACCTGAAGCGGGACGCACGGACGGACGGACGGACGGTAGAAAGGGCATATGCAGATGAATTGATTGCACTAGGTGCTAAGCGAATAACACCGTATGTGCAAAGACTTGAATTCTGTTGAATAAAACATAGCAAATATGAATGACATAATTAGATTGTTTACGATAACATTCTTTCATGCATATATATATATATATATATAAGTACGTCTGAGTCAGTGACAACCCTACAACAGATGTATCCATCGGATCGCCATCAATGATGGTGATACATGGCTGTGTACATAATGTATATACAACTCGTCTAAACATCAACCCAACAATGTTAGATCTGTAAATTTGCTTTAAGAACCAAAAATTTGCGAAAGCAAATTTACAGATCTAACATTGTTGGGTTGATGTTTAGACGAGTTGTATATACATTATGTACACAGCCATGTATCACCATCATTGATGGCGATCCGATGGATACATCTGTTGTAGGGTTGTCACTGACTCAGACGTACTTATGAATATAATTATTTTCTGTGACTGTATCTTACATTAATTTGTAGGATCCTTTACTATAGATAATTTAGCTGATCTGTAAACAATAACATCTTCATGCCTTATATATCATGTACTGTAGTACGCCGCTAGATTAAAACTGACGTGGAAAGGTAACACATGCCCACCGAAAGCTCTTTTTTTGAGAGCCCAGGTGGTCGTGTGGTCTAGCGGGACGGCTGCAGTGCAGGCGATTTGGTGTCACGATATCACAGTAGCATGGGTTCGAATCCCGGCGAGGGAAGAACCAAAAATTTGCGAAAGCAAATTTACAGATCTAACATTGTTGGGTTGATGTTTAGACGAGTTGTATATATATATATATATATATATATATCGAGTTGTATATATATATATATATCTGATCTGTAAACAATAACATCTTCATGCCTTATATATCATGTACTGTAGTACGCCGCTAGATTAAAACTGACGTGGAAAGGTAACACATGCCCACCGAAAGCTCTTTTTTTGAGAGCCCAGGTGGTCGTGTGGTCTAGCGGGACGGCTGCAGTGCAGGCGATTTGGTGTCACGATATCACAGTAGCATGGGTTCGAATCCCGGCGAGGGAAGAACCAAAAATTTGCGAAAGCAAATTTACAGATCTAACATTGTTGGGTTGATGTTAAGACGAGTTATATATATATATATATATATATATATATATATATACAACTCGTCTAAACATCAACCCAACAATGTTAGATATATATAACTCGTCTTAACATCAACCCAACAATGTTAGATCTGTAAATTTGCTTTCGCAAATTTTTGGTTCTTCCCTCGCCGGGATTCGAACCCATGCTACTGTGATATCGTGACACCAAATCGCCTGCACTGCAGCCGTCCCGCTAGACCACACGACCACCTGGGCTCTCAAAAAAAGAGCTTTCGGTGGGCATGTGTTACCTTTCCACGTCAGTTTTAATCTAGCGGCGTACTACAGTACATGATATATAAGGCATGAAGATGTTATTGTTACAGATCAGCTAAATTATCTATAGTAAAGGATCCTACAAATTAATGTAAGATACAGTCACAGAAAATAATTATATTCATAAGTACGTCTGAGTCAGTGACAACCCTACAACAGATGTATCCATCGGATCGCCATCAATGATGGTGATACATGGCTGTGTACATAATGTATATACAACTCGTCTAAACATCAACCCAACAATGTTAGATCTGTAAATTTGCTTTCGCAAATTTTTGGTTCTTCCCTCGCCGGGATTCGAACCCATGCTACTGTGATATCGTGACACCAAATATATATACAACTCGTCTAAACATCAACCCAACAATGTTAGATCTGTAAATTTGCTTTCGCAAATTTTTGGTTCTTCCCTCGCCGGGATTCGAACCCATGCTACTGTGATATCGTGACACCAAATCGCCTGCACTGCAGCCGTCCCGCTAGACCACACGACCACCTGGGCTCTCAAAAAAAGAGCTTTCGGTGGGCATGTGTTACCTTTCCACGTCAGTTTTAATCTAGCGGCGTACTACAGTACATGATATATAAGGGATATATATATACAACTCGTCTAAACATCAACCCAACAATGTTAGATCTGTAAATTTGCTTTCGCAAATTTTTGGTTCTTCCCTCGCCGGGATTCGAACCCATGCTACTGTGATATCGTGACACCAAATCGCCTGCACTGCAGCCGTCCCGCTAGACCATACGACCACCTGGGCTCTCAAAAAAGAGCTTTCGCTGGCCGTGTGTTACCTTTCCTCGTCAGTTTTAATCTAGCGGCGTACTACAGTACATGATATATAAGGCATGAAGATGTTATTGTTACAGATCAGCTAAATTATCTATAGTAAAGGATCCTACAAATTAATGTAATATACAGTCACAGAAAATAATTATATTTATAAGTACGTCTGAGTCAGTGACAACTCTACAACAGATGTATCCATCGGATCGCCATCAATGATGGTGATACATGGCTGTGTACATAATGTATATACAACTCGTCTAAACATCAACCCAACAATGTTAGATCTGTAAATTGGCAAAATTGGTTCTTCCCTCGCCGGGATTCGAACCCATGCTACTGTGATATCGTGACACCAAATCGCCTGCACTGCAGCCGTCCCGCTAGACCACACGACCACCTTGGCTCTCAAAAAAAGAGCTTTCGCTGGCCGTGTGTTACCTTTCCTCGTCAGTTTTAATCTAGCGGCGTACTACAGTACATGATATATAAGGCATGAAGATGTTATTGTTACAGATCAGCTAAATTATCTATAGTAAAGGATCCTACAAATTAATGTAATATACAGTCACAGAAAATAATTATATTTATAAGTACGTCTGAGTCAGTGACAACTCTACAACAGATGTATCCATCGGATCGCCATCAATGATGGTGATACATGGCTGTGTACATAATGTATATACAACTCGTCTAAACATCAACCCAACAATGTTAGATCTGTAAATTTGCTTTCGCAAATTTTTGGTTCTTCCCTCGCCGGGATTCGAACCCATGCTACTGTGATATCGTGACACCAAATCGCCTGCACTGCAGCCGTCCCGCTAGATCACACGACCACCTGGGCTCTCAAAAAAAGAGCTTTCGCTGGCCGTGTGTTACCTTTCCTCGTCAGTTTTAATCTAGCGGCGTACTACAGTACATGATATATAAGGCATGAAGATGTTATTGTTACAGATCAGCTAAATTATCTATAGTAAAGGATCCTACAAATTAATGTAATATACAGTCACAGAAAATAATTATATTTATAAGTACGTCTGAGTCAGTGACAACTCTACAACAGATGTATCCATCGGATCGCCATCAATGATGGTGATACATGGCTGTGTACATAATGTATATACAACTCGTCTAAACATCAACCCAACAATATTAGATCTGTAAATTTGCTTTCGCAAATTTTTGGTTATTCCCTCGCCGGGATTCGAACCCATGCTACTGTGATATCAGTCTAAAGATTTGCACAGCGGTACTGATATAAGATGTTATTATACGAAAATGTTGTTATTAAATCGTGTTGACAAATATTTCGGCTCAACAAATGGCCTTCTTCAAGTGTCACAAGTTTTAACTATACTATATTCTAGACGATCCTGTACATAGTTAATTTGCTGGTTGGTCTTTTTTATAGACTTTTATATATATAATGCTGGAGTGAAAACAGAAGTGGCTGGAATCATATGCAGAAAATTATGGAAAGCCAGAAAATCCTCAGAACCAGCAACAAAAATCCAAGAATCAAAAACAACGGAAACCTAAGAATTTTACCAAACAAAGGCAGAGAAGTAAAAAACCACTAAGAACACGTTGGACAAAAAACAAATCACAAAGTCGGTCAAGAAGCAGGAGTAAAAATCGACCAAAAACAAAGAATACTAAACCCTTGTATTCCGAAGTGGTTAAAAATCGTGATAAAAAACCAACTTCGAAATCAAATATGAAAAGACCTAACTTGAAACCTAATAGAAACCAGACTCCAAACAATCGAAATAAAAGTCTACCATCTAAGAACAAAAATGTAGACAAGAACGATGTGGAACGGAGAACAAAACGGATTCAATTTTTAGGTGTGGGTCGGAACAAAACCGCCTACCAAATAGAGGAACGTTCCGAAACCAATCTGAAACAAGTAACAGGGTCGACCCAAAAATAATTAACTTGTCTAATCGCAAAATTGATTCCGATGAAATGAAAGTGTTAAACATGTTAAATAAAGGACTGAAATATACTCCAACACCTCCAGCTGACACTGATACACTCTCAGTGGATATCAAAGAATTTTGCCGAAAATTAAGACTAAAAAATCATTTTGGGAATAAGGAATCAAAGACAGCTGACGAATCAATTGTAAGAAATAAATCTACATTTACACCGGAAAAAGGAAAAAATAAAGATTTAGACTTATACATTAATCATCTGTCAAACTTTCCATTAATACCGAAGCCACAGGACAAAGTAAAAAATAATTTACCATTTAACAACAGCAAGCTTTATACAGATTACAAAAAGATGAATCGATAATTATAACAGAAGCTGACAAGGGTGGTGCATTAGTAATAATAGACAGAATATATTACCGAGACAAAATTCAGGAACAGCTCAATGATAAACAATATTATCGGGAACTCAACGACAATATGGAAAAGAAAACTAAGAGAAATATAAACAAACTTATTTCAAAATTTCCTCATTGTACTACTGAAAAGGAAGTTGACTATCTTACAAAATTTGAGGTAAAGACAAGCAATTTTTATGGACTACCTAAAATCCACAAAAGTAAGGAAGTAGAAACAGCAGTTCAACAACAAAATTGTGCATATATCGAAATAAATTCACCAAAAGATTTAAAATTTCGGCCTATTGTTGCTGGACCGCAGTGTCCAACTCATAGATTGAGCCATTTCATTGACCTAATTTTGAAACCTTTATGCCAATATGTACCTAGTTTTATCCGTGATAATTTTGATTTTTTAAATCATTTACCAGCCGAAAGTCAAAGAAGATGCAATATTGGTAAGCTTCGACGTAACAAGTCTTTAACCAATATACCGCACAAACTAGGATTAGATGCTGTAATATTTTGGCTAGAGTCATATAGGCACATTATCGACCAAAGATTTTCGAATATTTTTTTGTTGGAGGGATTGAAAATCATACTAGATAATAACACCTTTTTCTTTGATGGAAAATATTATCTACAGATCTCTGGTACAGCTATGGGAACAAAAGTTGCTCCCACATACGCAACTCTCGTGATGGGATTTCTGGAGGATAAAATGTATCAACAAGTTGAAAGTGAATTTGATACAGCTTTTAAAGTGTACGTAAAATCGGAATGGAAGCGATTCTTAGACGACTGTTTTATCATTTTAAACAAAAGTCACAATTTAGAGAAGTTTCATAGTCTGATAAACACATTACATCCATCGATTAAATTTACCATCGAATCTAGCGAACAGAGACTGCCATTTCTAGATATTTTAATATTAAAGTATGGAACAACCTTAACCACAGATATATATTATAAGAAGACGGACACCCACCAATACCTGAATTTTCATTCATGTCATCCTTCACATACGAAAAGAAACATCCCGTTTTGTCTAGCACGACGTGTATGTACAATTGTAAGTGATGATTTCACGAAGGTATTACGTTTGAATGAACTAAAGGTGTATTTGAAAGAACAAAACTATCCAAATCCACTAATAGAAAAGGGAATAGAAAAGGCAAAAGCAATACCAATGAGGAAACTCAGGTCCACAGCACGTAAAGAGAGTAATACAGAACTAATCCCGTTTGTTAGCACTCATAACCCGTACAATCCTGACATATTCAACGTCATAAAAGCAAATTTGCCAGTTATACAAAAAAAAAAAAAATTAAAAAGCTTTTCCCTACAGAAATATTCCTGAAAAGTAAAAGACAGCCTTTGAGTCTCAAAAAGATCTTAACAAGGGCTAAGTTTTATGACCCAAATGGAATACAATACAACGTTTCAAAATGTAATGACCCTAGATGTGGTCTTTGTGAATATATGGCAACCGGCCCGCAAATAACATTGAAAAACGGCCAAACCATTGTTCCAAATGCAGACATGAATTGCAAAACGGTAAACCTTATTTACTGTATTGTATGCAGCACTTGCAAGGAATGGTACATCGGACAGACTGGTAATTCAATTTGTCAAAAAGTTCGTGTTCACAGACAACAGATACGAGATCCATCCACACGAATGCAAGATGTGAGCGAACATTTCGAAACGTGCAGTAGTGGAAAATTTACCGTATATCCGTTCTATAAAATGAACGAATCGAACAAATATAAGACTGGCAAAGGAAGCACACTTTATAAAGGACTTCAGCCAAAATTAAACGGCTCTACGTAAACACGTTTGATTTATCTCCCCTTACCGTTATTGTAACGTAATAAACGTTATTCTTTTTATAAACGATGGCACCGAAACTAAACAGATATTGTTTTATAAAGACAATGATACTCATCAGTATTTAGATTTTAATTCGTGCCACCCATCTCATACCAAAAGGAATATCCCCTATTAATTAGAAAGAAAAAATGCACAGAGGTACAGGATGAACATTTGAGAGAAGACCGTCTAGAGGAACTACAGTCAGTTTTGATTAATCAAAATTATCCAGAAACTTCAATAGAAAGGGGAATTTAAGTGGCAGAAATCAACCAAATCAACCAATTATGCCCCACACGCGAGGGGCAAAGTAATAACAACGATAAAATACCGTCTATCATTACACATAAATTTCGTTACTATAAAATCATTCCCGTTGCAAAAGCAAATTTAACTATGCGCGGTCATGATGAAAAAGTTTGCCGTTTAATAAACTAAGAAAACACCTCTGCAAAGTAAACGGCAACTACAAAACCTGCAACGACTATTGACGGAGCAAAATACGACCAAAAAGGAACATTCAGTGTGTCAAAATGCCGTTGTGGAGCATGTCCGTATATTTATGTCGGCAAAGAAATGGACATACCAAATGTATAATCACTTTTCACCAATGTGGACATAACATGTAAAACCGAGAATTTTAATTATATTATCAAATGAAACGAGGATAGGGAATGTATAACAGCCAAACAGGGAACAGTGTTTAACCCAAAGCGGAAACAAATATTCGAATTCATGCCACTGAGATAAAGTGGCATAAAATCGCCTTGCAATATAACCGGCGCGCTAGACCACTCCACAACCTTATCTCTACAAAAAATAAAACTTGTTGACGTGTTCTGACTTTCTTCGTCAGTTTGTATCTAGCGTCTTAAACTGTACATGAAATATATATGGAATGTTTACATATCAGCTGAATTATCTACTGTAGAGGATCTTACAAATTAAAGAAGGATGCAGTCACAGAAATAATTATGTAATAGTAACGTCTGAACCAGTGACCACTCAATGGCAGATTTTTCAATCGAATCACCAGTAATGGTGAATCAAGGCTGAACACACATTCTGTATATATAATTCGTCTTAACATCAGCCCAACAATGTTAGATCTGTAAATTTGCATAGCCAAATGTTTTGTTCATTCCTGATGAGGATTCGAACTCAAGCTATTAACATATCGTGACACCAACTCGCCTGGTACTATGTCTGACGAGCTAGATAACTCGAACAACTAGGCTCAAAAAATTATAAAGCTTAAGGTGGCCGGGTGTTACCTTTTTCTTGTCAGTTTTTATTTAGCGTCGTAACACAGTACATGATATATACTAGTATATAAGACATGAAGATTGAATTTTTAACATATCAGTTGAATTGTCTATTGTAGAAGAGCTTACAAGTTAATGTAGAATGATTCCTACGAGAAGCAAACACCTCCGGAAAAGCTAGGTTTTATCAACTTTAAATAATTATTCTAAATATCAGCATAACAACTTTAAATCTGCAAATTTGTGAAAGCAAATTTTAGTTCTTCCCTCGCCGCGATTCGAACTGTAATGATCGGGACAACACTGCCTGCATTGTGGCCATCGCTATAGACCACTAGGCATCCTAAACTAAACAGTCTTTAAGATCGTAAGATACAGTCACAGAAAAAAGTACGTCTAAACAAGTGACACCTCTGAGACAAATTCAATCATTTGATTATCATTGGAGGTGATACACGGTTTGACACACATCTTATGTCCATAATTACTCTAAATATCGGCACAACAATGTTAAATCTGCAAATTTACGTAAGCACAATTGTTTTTTCTCGCAGGGATTCGAACTCCTGCTGTTAAGATATCAATACAACACCGCCTGCACTGTGACCGGCGCTCTATACTACTCGGCCTCCTAGACTTAACTAATGATCTAGATTTAGGTGGCCTAGTTTTAACTTTCATATTTCCAGGGAGACCTATGGTATCAGCTTATGGTCATCCCACCGAAAAAAATTCAGAATTTGTTTTTACTACTTAAGACCACGTGTTAGACAACTGCCATCTCATATTCAAGATACAACTGACTATTTGAAGGAAATTAATTCCTTAAGTTCCTTACCTAATTACACAATTTTAGTCTCGATGGATGTGTGTTCTTTATACACAAATGTTCCAAAACATTATGGAATAGCCGCGTGTAAGCATGTATGGAATACTCAAAAGGATAAACATCCCTAGACTGGTTCCATTGCTTTAGCTAGTGCCTGAAATAATGACTGTATTTTCATCGACAAGCACTTTTTACAGATTGACGAAACTAGTATGGATTCAAAAATCGCACCTTCTTTTGCAAGCCTTTTATTGAGGATCTTGAAGACCGCATCCTTTTGAGTGTTTCATACAAATACTTTTCATTGCTACGTTTTTTTGATGATATTGACATGAAATGGTACAATACTGCAGAATGTCTTAGATCATTGTAATCAGATCCATTATTCAATTGTAATCACATTTAAATTTTCAAGCGAGAACATTGCTCTTTTCGACACCCCCACATTTGTAAAAAAAGGGGTCATGACAACTGATCTCTACACAAAGAAAACTGATCAACACCAGTTCCTTTCTCCAAACAGTTGACACTCCAAACACCGCCCCATAAGCATTCCTTATAGACATGCCATCAGACTAATGCGAATTTAGTTTTTTAGAATTTTGGGTTAACTAAAAAAATCAAATCTAAAAGATTCGAAACCAAAATATCACAGACACTTTTGATAAACACAAAGAAAAAGATCGGAGATCCTCATGGAATACAGACGACCAACGCAGATAGAATTCCATTTGTTGTCACTTTCCATCCCGATTTGACAAATATTTCATCTACTATCCGCAAGCACTGTCGTCTTATCAAAAATGTCTTTTCCTATAAAGAAATGTTTCTATCACCTCCTGTTATTGCCGTCACACACACAAAAATCTCAAGGACAGTGATACAATATCTATGTTACATTTAATTAAAAAACGAAAATTATAGTATTTAGTATTGATACTCTTCTTTATGGAACTTTCAAGAAGCAGTATGTTGACGAAACAGAAACTTAATTCAACATAAGACTTAACAATCTTCGGTCTTTTTATACAAAAGGAAGAAATTACGAAACATCTTTCAAGAACAGGGTATACTTTTAAAAATATCAACTTTCAAATATTTGAAGTACTAGTAAACCAAAATTGGACATTCCAAAGTAGAAAAGAGAGAGAGAGAGAGAGAGAGAGAGAGAGAGAGAGAGAGAGAGAGAGAGAGAGAGAGAAATTAAATTGAACTATACAAATATATCTGGAAGTCTAAATGGTTCAATCAACACATTTATTTGTTTATTAAAACAAACACAGTCTTACGCATCATCTTTCTCAAAACTTGAATATTTAAGCAAAAAAAATATAGACCGATTGTGAGGAGCTATTTTACAATCCAAGATGACAGTAAACATTTGAGAATGTTTGTTACACTGTTTCAAAATAAATAGCCTTTTATAAGACTGGTATAAAGAGAAAAAAATGAAGAAAAAAATTCAGGGTTCTTATGCTGTTGTTACATGTATGTTAGATATATGCCATTGACAATTTGTTAGAAAATTATTTTCTCAAGACTTTTCATACATTTTACATTGTCATCCTTTTCCTTTAAAAAGTACTAGTTATAATAAAAATAACAGGGATTTTATAGGATTTTAATTGTGACTTTTTTTAAAAATAGCTAACAAAATTATAAAAAGAAAATAAGGGGTTAATGGGAAAGTATTGTTTAATGGCACTACATCATGTACATGGCTAAAACCAGAGGATTCCAAATATCTGGCGTAATATAAAACACAAGAGAAGCGAACTTCCAAAACGAGGTTTTGCATATTAAAAAACTGTTTTAAATTGTTAAAATAAAGGGTCCGTGTGCTTGTTTTCGAGATATAAGTCATTGAAAATTTAACAGGAAATAATTCTGTGAAGTCTTTTTATGCATTTAACACTGTCACTCGTTTTCGTGAAATTATTATGAAAAAAATAAGAAGGATTTTATAGGATATTCAAATATGGCTAAACTTGTCAACAAAAGAAACGATACACAATTTTGAATTAAAATGTATCATAAAAGATGATATATCTGTTAAATTATCCAATGATAAAGCATTCATTTACAACGACAATTCATATTATCTGACCAAATTGGAAACTATCGAGTTATTGAACATAGGGATCACACTTTTAGTCGGAAAATGACTACAAAAGTCGGCATTTAATTTCGAAGATGAAAATGAAGTATTCAAATATCTGCAAAGGCATTCAAAATTTTAAGCAGACAATGTTTAAGTTTGAACTTTTTAAGTTTTAATATAGATTTTTTGAATTTTTGGGTGAAAATACAAAATAACAATTGTTGAAAAAATATTTTTTCGTGTTTATGCCTTAAATTAATGGTTTTGATGAGAATATAACACTCTGTAAAAATCAGACCAATTGGGCAATTATTTACCTCGAAACAGTGTATCGAATTTCTAAATATGGAAAATACATTGCTTTGTATCGTTTATGTTGACTAACATATATATGTATGTAGTAAAATTAAGGTAAGAAAAGTAGTGGTTGGCGGGAACATTTTTTGAATGGCAATACAAAGATAAAACAAGAATATTGCGAAAATCTGACAAAAAAATCAGAAAAAAACATCCTTAATCTACATTAAAACTGCGTTTACAACAAGATACTAAAAATTAAATGATCATTCATTTTCTTTTTCTAAACGGCAATTAGAAAAGGGAAATTGCATGGTAAAGCATTGTGTGGTTATTTATCTGTTCATGATTATCATGTTCGAAAACGATAGAGCCACTTAGATATGAAACAAGATCGGCATGATTTATTTATCCCTGATGTGTTTTGGGTTTTTCTTGAAAAACCCTTTCATATGTTGAAAATTCTTAAATATGTACATACCGACATTCCTAGACAACTTTGCGAACCTAATTTAAATGAAGCTGATACATAATTCAAACTTGAACTTTATTACATGTAAATGCGAAATGGGATCAAAACATACCTTTTGACTTTGTTGTATTCGATATTTCAATATCGATTGCAAGTTTTTGCATTTGTGAGATCGTATCTGCAAAGGTTTCTTCCATTTTTTTTATCACGTCTTCGTATCTTTTTAGAACATTTGACGTCAACTGTAAAACATACTTTGATACTTATTAAGTATAACGATAAAGTTTCACTCGTGAGATCATACTATGCACAATCAAATTATTTACTTTGTAAAACATATTTCCGTACTCGTACAACAACATTAGTATATTTGTATTTACCCGTGTACGTTATTCTTTTTAACATGTATAACTCCATTTTAACCAAGGAAATATTTGTCTTTTTTACCATTTTTTACATCTACCTTGTTTTTCATATTTTTTTATATAGTGTCATTGATCAAATTTACATGTTTGTAAAAAGCAATCTCCAATGACACTGTTCAAATGAACATCGTTCGAAGTAAACTAAACTTCTACGTTGATCCTTACAGAACAAAATGGGGAAAACCGTGTTACACTCTATGAATTAAACTTAAGAAAACAATGAATTTGTCTGTAAATATTATTACCTCTGACTCATTTAGCTGTTTAATAAGTTCTGCGTGGTATTTTAATAACATCATTTCATCTAGAGGCCGTGACGAGAGATCATCTAGCTTTTGTAGCATTGCGACTTCTTTTTGACATACTTTTGCTATTTGTAATATAGCTTGTTTTGCCTTGGTGCTGTTAGTAACATAATCAGCGTCTGTAATCCTTGCTTCTGCGATATGAGCGCATTTATTTCTTAAACCGATTAAAACTGTAATTGCTTTTCTAATCGGACAGAATTCATCCAAAAGTTTACGTGAGATGATTGTACTTAATTTTGTATAGTCTAATCCTTTTATTGCATTTGAACAACAAATTTTACAATCTAAATATCGTTGATTGTTTTGACAAGGAGATGATTGCTTATCAAACAAGTTTGACCATTCTTGTAGGCCTATGACAGAACGCTTGTCAACAGACACATTATTAGCAGAACATTGACAGCAACGCAACGGTCCGTCAAGCATATGGTAAATATCATGTTTGTTTTGATTGAGAAATTTCTCGAAATTCGCGATCCCGTTCTGATTTTGTAAACACTCATTCCAAAAGACATCAAAACAAAAAGTGGTTAGTAAAAATCTTGCCATAGTAACATCTAATACTTTAACTGAAAGATTTTTTTTCGTTTGTAAATGACAACAACAATCTTTTTTTGAGCAACCTGGATTGGAATTTTCAAAGAGAATTTCAATTTGTGACTTTTGAATGCGTTGTCTTGTTGGAAGGTTATATGTCCTGTCACATAAACAACATGTATGTGTGTTATAACACATATGATATATATGATGTCGATTATTAGTGATAAATTCTTTAAACGATAAATTGTTTATTAATAGATCATGATCTATAAGACTTGTTAACGAATCTTTAGCATAGTCTGTTACAAGTATTAAATGTCGATAGAAATTTTCTCTCTCTTTCTGAATGGATTCCATAGCCTACAACACATCATTGTTAATTACATAATGAGGAAAAGAATACTAATACTTTTTCTAATAATAATAATAATTATAATAAAAATAAAAAAATAAAACAATTTTTATCAATAAAAAGACAAACACTAATACATATATTATATATGCTATCACCATAATTGATTGATTTTGTCGATCTTTTTGGCTTGTCCGACACTGACAACGCCATTAACCTTTGTTCAAAATAATGTGTTTACAATGGAAATTATTTGTAATGATATAACTTCAAATAATTAAATACTGAAACAATTAATCAGAAAAAAATAATAAGAATAAAAAAAAAATGGAAAAAAAGGATATGTTTTTTTTTTTTTTTATTAGTGTTGTCAAATTGTTCAGTTTTGCCGAACCGGTTACTCGGCTAATCGTTCGACCGATTAACCGGTTAACTGGTTGAAGTTGTAAGGCCTTATCTATAGTACCCTACGCATGTGCGTTTTTATTATTGAATTTTGTCCCTTGGAATTATGTTTGAGGATTCATGGCGAAGTTTGACTATTAATAATCCAAAAACACCGTTTCTACTATTGTGTTTGTAATAACTGCATATTGAAAAAATAATGAAAACACATCTTAAGGACATACGATACAGTTACAGGCGTGGTTATGACGTTGCTAACGTAAAATGTTATTTTCGCGACGTTAAACTGTGACATATCGGGAAAAGATGCATATAATCGACTGATTTTTATCATTCAAACAGATTTAATTTGAAAACGAGTGCATGGACCCCTGTTTTTTATAACGACATTTTGTTCATTTTGCAGGGAAATTATGTGGACCAAATTGTACAACACTGTTAAAAGTGCTTTTTTTTATTTTGATAAATATACAGCAAAACATGACGTTATTTCTCAATTCATGACCATTTGATAAATATGAGTTATTTCTGAATAAAAAAAAAAATTATTTTTAGAAATTACAAATTATTAAACAAAAAACAATTTGTGTTTATTTCTAAAAACAAAAAAGTTATGTCTTTCTTTCGAAAGAAAATATACGGCCACAAATCCGAATTTTAGCAAATATACAAAATATCGACTTCATTTAACTCAAAAAGTAGCACATGAAGGTATATTTTTTATTACATATTTGATTTAATCAGGCAAAAAATAGCCTATATGGAAATTTTCATCAAACTGTAAATATGGGATCGAAACTGTATCGTATGCCCTTAATATCACCGAATTGGAAATGTATGATATCGATGATTTCTTTCATTTTTTTCTTGATGTCTCAGAAAATAATATGGAGTGTTTCAATTTCAAATGATTGAGCCTGTCACTTGTACCATCAAGTATAAATTAATTACACTCGCGTTGAATTGCATTTCAAAAATGTTTTCGTTAAAGTATGACAAAGCCTTGCACGATGGAGTTTGAACCTACAGATGTAGGCTTACGCAATATAACATCACAAATATCATGATAAATCGTAAAATCTAATCGGATTATTTATTTAAAATTGCGGTTTAAAAAAACATGTATCCTTATTATGTTCACTTCCCCCTACCTGATAAGTTCTAATTGATTTTACGTTTTTTTTTAATTTAAAAATAGCAATCAATATACGGAAAAAAGTAAAAACACAAAAATACTGAACTCCGAGGAAAATTCAAAAACGAAAATCCAAAATCAAAAGTCCAAACACATCAAACGAATGGATAACAACTGTCATATTCCTGACTTGGTACAGGCATTCTCTAATGTAATTTGATCTGTCTAAAAAAATAACCATGACGATAAGTTTTAAATAAAAAAATATATTTAATGATTTCAATACACATTTATTCATCAAATCTATTACATGTGTTAACCTGTTACCGTTTGTTTTTTTTTTTTGTATTCGATATTCTCTCCCTCCGACAGATAACCGTTTAACCATTGACAACATTAGTATCTATCCATGACTCAAAATCAGTACATGCACAACAAAAATACACACAAAAAGCAATAAACAGTGCTTTTATTGATGTTCTCCATCTCAAAGTTTCAGTGAGGCCTACAACACGGAGCACTGCAAGTTTAAGACGGACGAACGGAACAGCTTGAGCGGAATGCTTTGAAAAATAATTTGGATAGACTTGTAAAATGTAACACCACCCAATAGAGGCCAATTTAAAAAAAGAACTTACATATTTAAAACAAAATGGTCACTACGAACATGTGAAAAAAACATACATTTTCGTAGTATATAAGGTATCAGATGAAAGGCGAAGGAGTAGTAATACTTGTAGAACACTCAATTCACTGGTAATTCTGAATAATACAAAAATGTGTGAATGAATTCTAAAATTGAGGGCATATGTGTATCCAAAGTCATCAGTACATTACAGACTGATGTAAGTTTAAGTTTGTAACCCGGATTTGTTTTCTCTCAATCGATTAATGACTTTCGAAGAGCGGTATGCTACTGTTGCCTTTATGTATAAATTCAGGTACACTGATTCACACATACATCACACATCACGAGAAACAAACTCCATTTATATAATAGAGACGCAACTTATGTGTTCATCTGAAGCGTTGTCTGGATTTATATCCATTTGAATCACAAGAACAACATTCAATGAAAAGTTGGTTATAAATCATGAATGTTACTTACTGTTTACGTGATGATATCTACAGGAATCTGCCCGTCTTAGTATCTACCTGGTATTACATAATGAATAGAATAATTGTTAAGTCACATGAAACGATCGAGTGACTGGTTAATTCAATTCTTGAATCAATGCATGTTTATCTTTATTCTACTTGGCTAGAGTTATAGGTGGTGGGGAGTTGTCACAAGTCAGAAGCCTCTGACCTTTGTTAGTCTTTAATGTGTTTTTTTTAAATTTTAGTTCGTTTATACATTTTGGAGTTTAGTATGACGTCCATTTTCACACAATTTTATTTAGGGGCCAGCTGAGGATCACCTCCGGTGTCTGATTTTCTCGCTGCGTTGAAGACCCATTGGTGGTAGTAGTATTCGACTGTTGTCTGTTCTTTGATCGGGTTTTTGTCTCTTTGGCATATTCCCCATTTCCATTCTCTACGATCCGCTTCCCCTACGCTCCATTGCAGTGAGTCGTTTGTTTTAATATTAGACATGACAATGTGTGTTAGTTCTATATATATTTATATAAGGAAATGTTTCGTGATAATCATGACGTCAAATGTTCAATCAATGCGGACAAATGTTAGAAGTTACTTTTCAAGACTTGAAACAAAGAAAAGCTAATCTTTTCTCTTTATTTAAGTATCATGAGTTTTGTTTTCGTAAATGGTTCGTATCGTCTATATTCTGGTGGACTACTGGTACCCGAGAGTTCATCAGTTTTAAATTTTTATGCGGTACTGATATTGATAAAATAGGTATACTTGCAGTCAATAATTAAAGAAACTTTAGTAAAAAAACTATACTAAGGTTCCAACACCCTTACACGAAGCTGACACAATGCAGATTTGTCTTTTATTATTATATATTATTGTGTTCCTGTCATGAAAGAGCGGCTCAAATATTCAAGTATGCATATTGTATTTTAAATAATTGGCTAGATATATAATGAAGGGATTACTGTTGAACCCCATTACATTTTGTCGTCTGTCTCACGTCATTGCCCCTTAGTCTTTGTTGTTTGTATTTATATTAGTGTTAGTCCATTCATATGTTTTATAGTTTGAGGTCCATGTTCACTTAAATAGACCACAATTTGTGTTTAGGAGCAAGCTGAAGTCCGCCTCCTTGTGTTGATATTTTTCGCTGTGTTGAAGACCTATAGGTGAACTTTGTCTTCTGCTCTTTGGCCAGGTTGTTGTTTCTTTGAAAAATTCCAAATTTCCATTCTCGGCTTTAAATGGTAAAATTTACTTTGAATTCAGCAAGACACAATGAATAGGAAGGTATATGGTGATAAAAGATTTCAAAAATCAACTGATTGTATCAACAAAAGATTCCAAGATTCAAATTTTATGAAGGTACACTAGTCAAGTCTTTACAGGTTGCACTTTGTAAATACAGCTTCTCAAACCACGCCGCTTCTGGGTGAGATCTTGAATATGCATAGAACATTAATTTTGTTTACATACTGGTTCCAAGTTATGCTCTTTGTGTTTAATCTCACAGAGACATAACTTGGGAATGTTACCAGTAAATATACATGTGCATATTGTTTATTTTGAAACCTAAGGTAACCCTTTATTTGAGGTCGGGGTAGTTAAGAAAATTAGTGTTAGTTTAAACTCTGAGAAGTTCATGGCATATAAACGTTAAAAATATGCCACACAGCCCTATATTTTGACCTTTGAAAAAAATTGTAATGCATATGAACTTTCAATTCTAGGATAAGATTTTTACCAAAATTTCATAGTAACGTTTTAGCCGTAAAAGGGGTTCCTAAAGGAAATTACATTGTCAATATTTACAGAAATGCAACCTTTAATTGTGCGTTATCGTATAAACAATAAATCATGTAATAGATAGCTTATACTTATGATTTTCTTTCGATTAGGTTAATTATACACCAAAAGCAGTCAAAAAGTTTCATCAATAGGAAGATCTGAAAATAATGAAAAAACATCAATTAATATAAAATTATTAATCGATGGGCCGACAGAAATATAAAATTATTTGTTTTCCTATATATTTTGTACAAAAAAAACCTTGCTTCTTAAACATATGTTATATATAGATATTGATATCAATTAAGTTTTTAGAACAGTGTGTATTGAATTAAATGTAAATCATTGATTAGATGTGATACTTTTCGACTAAATCAACAATTCCGTGACAGAGCAAGATAAATTGATGACTAAAGATCAAATTCCGATCGATACGCCCCTTTCGTTAGCTTTGTCCCACGTAAGAGCTATTTTTTGCATGTACCTTGTTGCGTAACCATCGTCAGTGTTATTTCGTATTTATCAAAAATATATTTGGTTGATCAAAAAACAGACCATCAATGATTACAGACTTAATTTTGGTCTCTCAAATGAAACCTTTGATTACCCGTCTGGGACGTCGGATCTCTCACCAGTAAGAGTGCATGTCTTTCAGTCTTTAGTTTTATTGTTGAAATTTGGTATACATGTGTTTTGTTTATTCGTCCTTTTTTTCTTGCTGTTTCATTGACATGGAAATGAAGGTGGAGTCCGCTTTATAAAATGTTACTGTGTCTTTATTTGGTATATTCTGCCACGTTAAGCATATGAATTTACGGAAGCCCTGGAGTGCCATACAAAAAAAAATTTCAACTTGTGCGCACGAGTAACACAACTTGTGCGCACGAGTTGGACAACTTGTGCGCACAAGTTCCACGTGATCTTATAGACATTCGCTGTTTTGCTAAAGAGACTTCTTTAAGGAACGCCGTTGTTAGTAACTTGTGCGCGCAAGTTGGTAACGTGTGCGCACAAGTTGAAATTTGTTTTTGCATGGCACTCCAGGACTTCCGTATGAATTAGATCCAGTTTAATCAATTTGATTAAATATATTATGACCAAATAATAATTATGAATGTTTCTATTAGTAAAAAGAAAACAACTGACGATATATATACTAGTCAATACGCCCCTTTCAATTTTATATGTATATATAAAAGCACATATAAAAGCACATAATATACATTTACCTTTGTACATAACCATCATCGACCTTGTCATTATAATAGTTGTGGTTGACCATTTATTATTATTTAGATTTAATATAACTATCTTAAACCATTTTGCTGTGAAATGACCATTTCTATTTGCTAGCTTTGTAAAGAGAGAACAAAAAAGAATGTCTTGATATGTAAGCAATATGAATAAGTTATCAATACCTGCAATTAGTAAAGTCTACTAAGTGATGCAAACAAAAAGCTGCATTCAAGATCAGCGTATGAGTAGTTGGTTTCATAATTAAAAAAAAGGAACATTAGTTGATATGCTTAGACCGACTTAGTATTGCTATATTACTTGTAAAACGTTTTATTCTTACCATTTTAATTCGAATATATTCTGATCTTCTTGTTCATCCATTGTCATGTAGTCTTTTGAGTTGTTAAAAAAGTACGCCCCTTCAATTAGAGATTCAATAGATAATTTCCGAAGATAACCTTTAATCTATTCTTTCCGTCAGCAAATTATCATTAGCTTACATTTTAATCTGTATACACTATTTAATCTTTTATCAACCTTATACAATATTTATTCGTACTTTAAAAATACTTTGCTGTGTTTCAGCCGATTTTTTTTTTAATTTCTACGTCTAAATGGTTTTACTAGGAGATAAGAATTTTTGGCTTTAACTTTTTTTAGTTGGGGAAAATGCAGAAATAGAGAAAGAGTAGACGTTTGAAATATTTCTATGTTTTTGGCCTTGATAAGGGGAAAATCATGCTATTTTTTTTTTAGATCGAAAGCAAGATAAACATAGCAAACTTGAACAATATCTAGGCTGTGCGTTTGTGCTGACTCTTTAGGGTTTACATTCAAATAACACTTCGTATATATTGAGTGTGGCCGTAGCTAGCGCTTTTCTGGATCTATTGTCATCAGGATTTGCAATGTTCATGGAATGTTGGGTTTGAAGGTTCGATTTGCTTCCTCAATAGTTTTTTAATTGTTTTTTGTGGATTTTCTTGTCTGTTTGGCATTACACACTTAAAACACTAATAGTAATTAAGTCATATTGCTAATAAAGACAAAACGATTAGGTAAAGTTGTTAAAGATATGTTTCTCTGCATTTTCCAGGAAGGAATGCCCTTTCAAATTCCATTTCTACTAAATAGTTGCCTGTCTAGCTATACAGCAATTGAAACACATTATACATTTGATACTGTAAAACCGTTCGAATTTGCTTCAATTATTTCCAAGAATGATATATTTTTTTATGTCTGTTCTTTTTTCACATTTCTTGAGCGGTGCGATCAAACTATACCTCTTCACAAGAGAAATGTCTGTTCTCAGCAAGTGATTGGTCGAAACTTTATCATGACTATTAATTTGTATGATTTCTTCTTAATATCCTATTTTGACGTCAAGAGAAAGGCAACCATGCGTAATGAATTAAAATAGAACACAAGTAGGGGGGGGGCGAAACAATGGTTTTGTATTTCCATAAAAATCTAACCTTTATTCAGAAGAGTTTCTTCAGAAAGACATATTGATATTCAAAAGCAAAAGATAAGGTATAAGAACTATAAATTGCAGTTTCTTAAGCCAGTAAAATGTAATTGTTTAATGTATTGTCTACTTTAAAATAACATTTCAGAACTTGTAAAATACACCTTGTCTTATACAGTGAATGCCAGTTCAAATTTGTGCTAGAGGAATTTGTAATTAGATTTATAAACCATATCATTGTACCCTTCGATGTACGAACATTATCCTCTGTCAACTCATTTCAATTTTTCCGATTTCGAAGGGCATATGTTACAGTCCATGGTCAAAAGTATCCTTCAAGCTGACTGGTATTTTTCTGATATATGTGAACATGTGTAGTATACTGTACATTACTAGTAAATGCACAGATATTTGTACCAACGTAAACATTACAATCGATGATTAATAACATTTATTATCGCCCACCTAGTCCATTCGATTCTTGTCACGTATACAATAATTGAAGTTGGTAAGGGCTATATATTTACTAAATATTTCATGTAACAATGTATAACAATAAGTGCAAAAATCTTGTCGAGTCATTTCTGGTTGTATTTTGTCAACTGGGCACCAATAGAAGCATGAAAATGGCAGGCGTATTAGAATATTTATGTTATATTTTGTTGTAGAACGTTCCTAATTTAAATTTAAAAAAACGTAATTTTTAGTCATAAAATGATTAAATATGCTAATTACTGGATCGAAAATATGCTTCGTTAATATAAACGATTTTGATTATCGAAAGATTAAGATAATAATAAATAACTTTTCAATTAACTGATGTTAACATTTCCAAACCTTTAGTCGTAGAAATGAATACAAAAGCAATCCTATCATTATCAAAATATATCTGGACTTAAGTTCAATTTGTCTTTGTCAATATATATAAATGTGTTTACAAAGTTAATTCAAGTTTGTAAATGCTAGACACCAATGTTATAGCCTTGGTGTGTTTATTTTTATAGACACATTTTCATCAGAGGTTACGTATATTATGTGAAATTTTGTACTAAATTGGTTCATTAAAGTCCTTGCATTTGCAAGTTTTAATTTTTATATTATTAGCAAGTAAATAATTAAAGCATTTTTTAAAAAGATGTGAATCATTAACTGGATGTGACAATTTCGACCTACCTGCCGGTGAGGTGATAAAGCAAGATGAATTAATGATGAAAGATCAAATACTAGTCAATACGCCCCTTTCGGTGGTTTTGTCACATGTAAAAGCACATGATATGCAGTACCATTGTTACGTAACCATCACCAGTGTGATCTTGTCGTTATCAAATAAAGTTGTGATTGGCCAGAAACGATTACATCATCATTATAATGTATGTGATAAACAAAAAAACAATGCATATCCTTCTAAAGCACCTGATCGCATTTCAGTTGTATATAAAAGTTCATGTCTCTCAGTTTTTAGTATTATTTGTGGTAATTTGTTTACATATGTTTCGTTTTTTTTTTCTTTCTTCTTTATTGACATGGTATTGTCGGTTTGGTTCGGTTAGTGAAATGTAATGGTTTCCTTTGGTATATTCTGCTTTTATAAGCATGTTAATATATCTTGAACAAAAAAATCTCTATCTTCGTTTTATCACGAAACATTTAAACCGCCATTTACAAAAAAAAATTATTCTGCGGTAAATTCTGGTCTTTTTTATATTTCGTTCATTAGTACCAACGATAATTAGTTGGATTTAATATAAGTATCCAATTATAATCATGTGTGTTTCTAAAAGGAAAAAATAACAACTGACAACATATATACTAGTCAATACGCCCTCTTTTGCTAGTTTTTGTAAAATCACATTATGCATTTACATTGCTACATAACCATCCTCAGTGTGATCTTGTCCTTATCGAATATAGTTGTTGGTATTGCTACATCAAAATGTCATTTCTTATAATTTATATTTAATTTTACTTTTTAAAACAAGTTGCTCTGAAATGTTCAATTAAGTTTACCCGCATTAGAAATTGAAAAAAAAGTATGTTTTGATATGCAAACATTATGAAAGAGTTCTCAATACCGGCAAAATACGTATTTCAGTGACGCCTACCAAATGAGGTATCATAAAAGCAGCCTTCAAGAACAGGTTAAGTGTGTCAGATTGTAATGAAAAAAACAGAAAGAAACATATTAGTCAATATGCTTACGACTAGGCTGACGACTAAGTATTGCCATACTACTTTTTGTGAGTTTTATTCTTACCGTTTTAATTCGATTATTTTATGATCTTCCTATCCATCCATTTACATGACTGTATTCTCTTGAGTCGTTCAACAAATACCCCTTTGGACTTGCACAACAAAAGATAATTTTTAGTGATAACTTTAACCTTATTTTATCTGTCAGTAAATTATCATTATATACACAAGGTAAACATGTTAAGCACCCCCACGTTTTTTCGAATTGACAAATATTACGAAAAGAGATATGGCATCCTTGGACAATTGGTGCCATAATAAGTAATGCAGACTGTAAGGATATTGCATTAGCTTTAAGAAATTAATACACAACAAATTTCAACAAAAATGATAATTTAATGAATAGATTGTCACAAAGCCACAAGTCCAGTTTAAACACTAAAACACGTCCATTTTAAGTATTGGACCTTCTGAGTTCGTTATATGAATGATACTAATTTCATTTCACTTAGAAAACGTCCATTCTAAGTCTATTAACGTTATCCATAGTTCAGTTTTAAATATCGGTTGAAACCACCATGTGATTGAATGCAGGCCTCAACCCTGCGTCTCATCCCTCCAGTTAGTCGTCGGATTTCCTGCTGTGGTATTTTCTGCCATTCCCGGTGCAACGCAGCTTCCAACTGACGTAAATTTTGTATAGGTGGTTCGGTTGCCTGTACCCGACGGCCTAACGTGTCCCAAATATGCTCTATCGGATTTTAATCCGGGATAATGGCAGGCAATGAAAAAGCAGTTACTGCTTCGCCTTGCAGAAATTCGGTAACCGCCCTTGAACGATGCAGCCTAGCGTTGTCATCCATTAACACAGGTCTTGTAACTGATGGGTGGATATAAAAATGAGGCACAACTATTGGCCGAAGAACGTCTCTGATGTATTGATCACCATTAAGGTTTCTTTGTATAGTGACCAAGTCTAATTGGCAGTCATGAGAGATACATCCCCATACCATCACAGAGCCTCCACCATAAGGGACAGTTGCTTTGATGTTCCTTGGGATATATGCTGTATTTTTATGTATTAACAGTAGTATACCAATGTTCAAAACTCATAAATCGATAGACAAAAACAAATCCGGGTCATAAACCAAAACCGAGGGAAACGCATTAAATACAAGAAAATGACGACACATCATTTAAATGTAACACAAACAGAAACGAACTAAGCATTAGACAAAATCCGATGCGAATAACAAATATTATTTCAAAACTAAACCCGGATGACCGCATGCCGATAATCTGCCATCTTCGAGCCTTCGATATTCGTCTTCGTACCATGTTCACAGAGTGCGAATACAATTTTAAAATCGTCGGACTTAAATACTCAAATTTGAAGCGCGGGGAAACTGGATTTGTAATTTGCATATGAGGCATGGTTCACGTGCATGATACATCGATATCTTAATAACCGGTCAAACCTGTATGGTCACATCATTTTAAAGAAACGTTGATCTTGTTAAAATCTATATTTATAATCAAATTAACATTTTGGTAAAAAAAATATAGAATGCATTATATCAGGGAGCGATTAACTTTTTTCTTTGTGTATATTACGTTTAATTATATTTATAAATTATCTAATCCTTTTTCTAGAGAAATCCTCTTTAGATCATATATGCCTATTGTTGGTCATCTGTGTATTCGCCGATTTTAAAATGTTTTCCGTCCTAGTGTCACTAGATTAGAATTTCTGGCCTGACCTCGTTTAATAAGAGATTTGTAGAAACACAGAAATAGTTTTTTTCTTATTTTTTGCATAAATAAAATAGAAAATATCCGATTTCTTTAATCGAAAGAGAGGTAAATAACAATTTTGGACACTATCTCAACTGTGCGTAAATGATGACTCTTTATTAACATGCCAATAACACCTCCTACATTGTGTTCAGCAGTACCTTTTTCTAGATTGACCTTCATCTCTTAGCAACATCCGTAGTTCTGGGGACATTGGTTTGAAGGTTCGAGTTGCTTATCATTTACAGTACCTGGCCAAAGGTATTCGTCACCTGCATTTTTTGCTTTATATTTCATATGAAAACACATTTTTAAAGGCATTTATGGTTTGATTTTTAGCAACAAGGCCTTACAAGATATGAATTGTCTAAAGTATGTTTGTTTATTTGGTCATAGGTTTGTCCTCATGTGTGGTTTGTGTTTTTTCATTTGATATGAACACATACATAAAATTTCATAATTTAATTTGTTTGTTTATATAGCGAATTTCTGAACAGAAAATACCATTTATGTTTATCTTGTGAATAAATCAAAATGATCCACACAAAAAAATGAAACAATTAACCTGTGATAATTCTGCTTCTATTGGTACCAAGTTGCTTAAAATCAAACAAGAAATGACCCCAACATATATTTTTTTTTCAAAAAATGTAGTTTTATATAAATGTTTAGCGAAAAATCTCAAGGAACGAATACTTATGGCCACACTCTGTATTTTTGTGCAGTTTTCCATGAACCGTTCGACTTTTTAAAGAAACCTTGTACACTTCTTGTCACTGGTATTTTCAATTAAGATAAAGGGGTTAGGAAAGGAAGGTAAGTGTATGTGTCTTTGCATTTTAAAGGCTGGAAACATCTCAAATTTTCCTTCCAAAACATAACATGATTAATGTCTAGCTATATTTACAACAGTTGAAACACATGATACATGTGATACTTGAATCCCTACGATTTAACTAGAATTGTGTTCATATTCTAAGAATGATAGTATGTTTTCTAGGATGAAAGAAATAGACAAAGTGGGTTTTTAACTTAATTGTGAATAGTAAGCCCTGGTAGTTACAATTCATTTCACGAAAAGGGACAATTCTGTGTTTTTAACATATGGATAGTTTTCCTGGTCCATTGATAATGCTTCATTTTTGGAATACTTAAATTGAAACCTTTTCACAAAGACTTAAACCAAAACAATAAACCATGATCAGTAAAAATGGCAAAACATGTCAACGTGTGTACTCCCGTTTATTTATAGTCCTGTATAAATTTTAATTTGTCATTTTGTATTATACCAATGTAGTTTTAATCCCGGTTCACTGAATAACAGTACTTTAAATAAGTTTTAAAGGGGCAATGGCTTTCAAATTCGTTTTCCCTGAATTATCTAAGTTGAGACACCAATTTCGAGATATAATAGGGAAGCTCATCAATATATGCTTTTATACTGCAACCAGTTGTGTTTATTCCCTTAATATAGTAACTTATCCTACCTCCTATACATTTCTAAGAATATGATTGGTCAAGATCAACCGCGTAGAGACCGTGTATATTCCATATTAGGTTAGGAAGGTTCCATACTAGGTGGTTAGTAGTGGAGTTGTTCCCTTTATACAAACAACACAGCGGTGAGAAAAAAATATCTTAAAGGTTTCAAGAGACGATTAAATGAATAATGAACGATTTGAATTAATTCCATACAACGCATTTAAAGCTAACAGGTTGTTTTTGTTGGCATTTGTTTTTGAATAGACCTATGGAAGTTGATTCATAATACTAACCGTATTGAAGACTTGATCACTTGTACCAAGTCAGGAATATGACATTTCTTGGCCATTCGTTTTTGATGCGTTTTGTTATTTGATTTTGCCATATGATTATGGACTTTCCGAATTGATTTTCCTCTAAGTTTGACATTTGTGTTACGATTAAAACAAATATCAATGTATTAATTGAAGTTGCAGTATAAACAATATTAGGTCAATGTCATAAAAATATAAACTTGTTAGTACTTGGCGCAAAAGTGGCGTAGGGCTCGGTAGACCCTCGCCCTACCCCAGTTTTTCAATCTCACACTTACCATGCTTAAAAGTTGATATCTTTTACTACCATTAACCTAATATTGTATATTTACAATATTTATCCTAGTTGTGACATATCAATAAAAAAAAGGTAATGCATTTTCTGAAATTTGAAAAGGAATACAAATTAGTCTTAATAGTTATCAAAAGTACCAGGATTATAATTTTATACGCCAGACGCGCGTTTCGTCTACATAAGACTCATCAGTGACGCTCAGATCAAAATAGTTAAAAAGCCAAACAAATACAAAGTTGAAGAGCATTGAGGACCCAAAATTCCAAAAAGTTGTGCCAAATACGGCTAAGGTAATCTACTCCTGGGGTAAGAAAATCCTTAGTTTTTCGAATAATTCAAAGTTTTGTAAACAGAAAATTTATAAAAATGACCATATAATTGATATTCATGTCAACACCGAAGTGTTGACTACTGGGCTGGTGATACCCTCGGGGACGAAACGTCCACCAGCAGTGGCATCCACCCAGTGGTGTAAATAGTTATCAAAAGTACCAGGATTATAATTTTATACGCCAGACGCGCGTTTCGTCTACATAAGACTCATCAGTGACGCTCAGATCAAAATAGTTAAAAAGCCAAACAAATACAAAGTTGAAGAGCATTGAGGACCCAAAATTCCAAAAAGTTGTGCCAAATACGGCTAAGGTAATCTACTCCTGGGGTAAGAAAATCCTTAGTTTTTCGAATAATTCAAAGTTTTGTAAACAGAAAATTTATAAAAATGACCATATAATTGATATTCATGTCAACACCGAAGTGTTGACTACTGGGCTGGTGATACCCTCGGGGACGAAACGTCCACCAGCAGTGGCATCCACCCAGTGGTGTAAATAGTTATCAAAAGTACCAGGATTATAATTTTATACGCCAGACGCGCGTTTCGTCTACATAAGACTCATCAGTGACGCTCAGATCAAAATAGTTAAAAAGCCAAACAAATACAAAGTTGAAGAGCATTGAGGACCCAAAATTCCAAAAAGTTGTGCCAAATACGGCTAAGGTAATCTACTCCTGGGGTAAGAAAATCCTTAGTTTTTCGAATAATTCAAAGTTTTGTAAACAGAAAATTTATAAAAATGACCATATAATTGATATTCATGTCAACACCGAAGTGTTGACTACTGGGCTGGTGATACCCTCGGGGACGAAACGTCCACCAGCAGTGGCATCCACCCAGTGGTGTAAATAGTTATCAAAAGTACCAGGATTATAATTTTATACGCCAGACGCGCGTTTCTTAACCTCGATAAAACAAATAATTATACCTGGTCACTTTTCAACTTCATACATGGCCAACGTGCCAGACATTGCATCCTAATAATATGGACAAAACAAATGTAAATAATTGTGTATTCAATTTCTTTAATACATGGTTTTGTATTATCTGGACTGTTTAGTAATCTGGTTTTCTTTCGGATATGATGTTTTCTGTTGTTAAATTTCTGTTGGTTTTTTTTTTCTTTTTTTTTTGCTGCCCCCTTAAATATAAAAGTTACTTTCAGTGTAAACAAACAAAATGTGACTACCAAATATTTTGAGCAACAGGAATATAAACGCAGTTAAACTATTTAGATCTATTGTTTTAATATTTATAATGACTACACCAACTGTGTCATCAGTATATTTAAATTGTTTTACCAGTATATTAGTCGATTATACATTCATTGTTTATATCAGAAATGCAAC
This sequence comes from Mytilus galloprovincialis, assembly GCA_037788925.1. NCBI lineage: Eukaryota > Metazoa > Mollusca > Bivalvia > Mytilida > Mytilidae > Mytilus > Mytilus galloprovincialis. The sequence continues at coordinate 73,352,622 of CM075337.1, read as the reverse complement.
GTGCTACCTGTTATCTAATTTAAAGGGGGTATGCAATTGTATCTTATCACAATATGTCGGCAAGTTATTTCTTATCAATTGTTGTCAAGTTGTTCTATAGATGAATGTGTTTACACACTTGATAAAGGTTAAGAGAGGCTTGGCATCAATTTAATAGACTTTCCTATGCACTAAACTAATGTAGTTTTGTTTTAATTAATTATGACAGATACCAGGGTTTGGATGATACATTAATCAAACGCAAAAAATATTGATAGCCAATGACTCAAATGATACACGTGTCCTAATTACATAGCTATATGTTATATTATGTCTTTGTTTTGTATTTGTATTTAATTTTTTTACTTTTTCATGTTTTGTTAACTTCACTCTGGTATCAACGCTCAATAACTCATACTGTCTCATCTTCATAACTTCATATTATTTTACAGATTCAAATAGGAATCTTATATCCCTTTCTCAAGCATATAATATAAGTGAACCGTTGTGCGATCTGAAATCGGTTTTGTAGTTGAGCTTTTTTATTTCAACTCATGGAGACACGGTAATTGATTACCGAATAGGCTTATCATATACTAGACTTGCTACATGTCCCTTCCTTATTATTATTATTTTTTTCAATTTTGCCCCTTTAATAATTTTACTGCTATAACTAGGAGATTACAATTATACTGACATCTGCAGGAGGAAGGCTTTCTCCAAGGGCAATCAGTAGGCTGGAACTTATCAGTATACATATAAATTAGTAAGAGAGAAATAATAGAAAGGGAATTGTAGCAAGTCTAATCATATACCTATTGGGCAGTAAATAAAATTCCTAAACCAATTTGCAATTTTATCATGTGCATCATATGATGCGCACGTGTCATTATATGATAAGCAAACACCTTCATGTGGTGTTAATGTGTCGGTTTATGATATGCATATATCAATATATGATGTGGAAAAATCAACATATGATGTGCAAACACGCTTTTATGGTGTGCAAATATACGTATATGATGAGCAAATATCCTTATATGATTTGCAAATGTTCCTATGTGATGTGCAAATGGGACTTTTTATAGCTGACTATGCGGTATACTCTTTGCTCATTATTGTCGGCCGTATAGTGTTTTATACATATTATTTTCTGTGGTATTTGGTTTCTTGTAGAGTTGTCTTATTGGTAACCATATCTTTTTAATATTCTTATATGATGTGCACATGTACTTTTACGAAACGCAAAGACCCATTTACGACGTGCAAATATACTTATATGATATGTAAATATACTTATTTGATGTGCTGATATATCAATATGATATGCACGTATTGTTAAATAATGCGCATTTTCCTTTATAGTATATGCAAACATCTGAATGTTATATGTGTTTGTGACATTATTTGATGTGTTTTTGGATATCTTCGTTATGAGATTTCAAAACGGTATTTATATGATGTGTTTTCATTGTTTATATGGTCTATTACTCTCTACGTCATAACTGATTCCGATCAGATTCTCCGGCAGGCTAAAATCTGTTAGATAAAAAATGAGATATTATTAGAGATTATAATTGGCACGTTGAAAAGAGGGGACAATCGCATCTGATATTGTTGGGAAAATGTCAATATATCAATTTCAAGGTTTAAATTTAATGGATTGATCAATAATTATGGAAATACGGTTAATTTAATGCATGCTGAATCTAACCGTACATTTATAATATGGATTGTGTGTCCCATTATCAAGTTGGTTTTCATTTTGGTTCACAAGGTCCAAAATGGTTTTTTTTTTCATCAAATGTTTAGTGCTTGGTAACTTGGATATGCTGCATCTACATTTTGGATATTGAACCATAAGAGGTAAATGTTCAATTCTAAACTCATTCTGTGTCCAAAAAAATATGCTGTGTCAAATAGTTAATCGCAACCCGAATTCAGAGCTGTGTCAACCTTGAATGTTGTTTGTATACTTGCTTAGTTCAGAGTTCGACCTCTTCGATCTTATATATCTGCGCCCTGCCTGCGCGAAGCATATTATTAAAATACTTCAAATGCGATAAATGGTTTTGTCTCTAAGTTTTTGCAGGTTTTTCCTTCTATAGTTTAAAACCTAATAATGCACTGCCTATACAGTAAACGAAACATACAGTGTAAATTGGAAAGATATAAAATGTATGTTCGACTCCCTTTGTTCGCCTCAAATTCAGAATAAAATCCTAAGTTTATTCTTCCAAAGAAATATATTTTATCTGAAGCTATAATTCAATGAAGGTGTGGTAAATATAAATCAGACCATATCCGGAATTGCCAAAATAGTTTTTTTTCGAAATTCTAGAACCACTACTGATGCAATATTTCATACATTTAATAGAAAAGAAATTGTGATCACTTTGTTTTCGTTTAACGAACAGAACATTTGAAAAATATATGTGGGTGGGTGTTGTATATTTTATGTCTTTATGTCTATGGGAAAAAAGAAGGTTTTAATTTGTTTACCTTCTGCAAGATTGGGACTTGGAAAAACAAATAGAGGAATTCCAGTATAAAGAGCAGGAGGTTTAGCATGCCACAAAACCAGGTTCAACACACCACTTTTTTTCTTAAAATGTCCTGTACCAAGTCAGGAAAATGGCCAATGTCATATTATAGTTCGTTTTTGTGTGTGTTACATTTTTTTAAATGTTGTGTTTCTGTTGTGTCGTAGTTCTTCTTGATGCATTTCCCTCAGTTTTAGTTTGTAACCCGGATTTGTTTTTCTCAATCGATTTATGAATTACGAACAGCGGTATACTACTGTTGTCTTTATTTCCACCCAAGTTCCCACTAGTGACAGAAAATTATCAATATTTCAGTAGTTGTTTTATAATCATGATAATGTCAGTAATGCTTGATTATTTATGTGAAAATCTATTCTAGCCTACTATTTTGCAAGGAAAGTTTCGCAATAAAAAAGTTATTAAGATAATAGGTAATAAAACAACTAAACTCATAAGAGCACCAATTAAAACTATTTCAAGGGTACACAAAATATAAAAACAAGGCATTTTGAGCATTATGTATTATTTACCATTGCAACTGTTTACAGCTTCTGTCTAAAAACTATTATTTGAAGACAAGTAACTACAAAGGTTCATCGCCGGAATAAATTTAGTAGAAAGAGGAAGTACATGTAGAAATATGTCTTCACATTATGTGATTTTTTTTTTAATAAAGCAGTGGTTTATTAATACTATTTCTCTGTTCGTTTCAATGGAAACTGTAGGCCACTATGATCAGTATCGGCAACCAAACAATGATCGTTGAAAGGGGTCAGATAATTATCAATTATGTAGAGTTTCGAAACATACAGCTTTACAGTGACTCTGATAATATTTTTTTTCTCACCAAACGGAAATAAATAAGGGTCAGTATTATAGGAATGTCAATACATTATTCTGGAAAGAAAATTGGCTGAGTTGTGTCAACGAAAAGGTGAAAGTGTGAAAGTTAAATTAAGGCAACAGTAGTTTATCGCTATTTAATTGAGAGAACACAAATCCGGGTTACCAACTAAAACTGAGGGAAACACATAAACCATAGGAGGACAACAACAAAACAACAGAAACACTGAAGTGCAACAAAAATAACCAACAATGCAACATTAATAGGAACGAACTATTAGATAACCACGACCATATTCCTGACATTTACAATTTTGAAGAAAAAAGGTGGGTGTAACCTGGTTTTGTGGTTAGGTAAACCTCGCACTTTCTGGCAATGTCAAACATAACGCTAAAATGACAGCAATACATGACAGGAATTCGGTATAAACATGATAAATGCAAGAACACTCAGGACAAAGGAAAACATAAGTTAATAATAAAATAGTACATTTCGACAAATAAATCCTATGCATATAGTTGATTTCATATAAATAAACTGGGCGATTAATGATCTGTACTTTTACATACGAAAAAAAATAAAAAATAGAATTGCAACTTCAAACGATAAAACATAAAACAATATCCGATCAGAATTACAAATTAGGACTAAAAGCTCTTGTTCTCTGCTTTTTATGTGTTTTTTGCTCTGCATGTTTTTTTGTTTGTTTCATTGATGGATACTCATTATCTTTTGTGTCCATTTCATTTGAAAAGAGATATGTTTAACATCCTCTATATTCAAGTTTTGATAACTACGGAGCACTAGCAGTATTGAGATGTGAAACCCAGCACGGGAGATATAAAGTCCAGCGATATATGTTACATCTGCAACGCTTCACTTACAACAAAACGCTTTCTGTGTAATAGACTAACAGAGCCCAATATACAAAATAACCATGCAGCTTCTTAAGAAATGACGATGTTTGAAAAGTTTCAGAGATCTGCCCCAAATTTTCATTAAAAGTAACACCAGAAACTATAATACTATATTTTTAAAATTTCAAAATTATTTTTGTAAACATCAATTTCTGCTGCTTTAATTCATGTTTTGTTGCTCGATCGTACTCATATTTGACATTCCTTAAATACGTTGAAATGTTGATGCAGTTCAACTATCTGAAGGGGCCGTAAGTACGCTCATAGTTAATATTTGAAAAGGTAAAAAACTCATAGTTAATATATGAAAAGCTAAAAAAAATCTGAATTGCACTAAATTAAGGTTTTACACTAAATTAATATTTGCAGTTGTCTTTAAAAGAGGGACGAAAGATACCAAAGGGACAGTCAAACTCATAAATCTAAAATAAACTGACAACGCCATGGCTAAAATGAGAAAGACAAACAGACAAACAAATAGTACACATGACACAACATAGAAAACTAAAGAATAAAAAACACGAACCCCACCAAAAACTAGGAGTTATCTCAGTTGCTCCAGAAGGGTAAGCAGATCCTGCTCCATATGTGGCACCCGTCGTGTTATTTATGTGATAACAAATCCGGTTAATAGTTTAATTCGGTAGGTCACATTCATGAAAGGGGAGGGGATTGTAGTTACGACGTAAGGAACATATCCGATATCATTTGTGAAACGGTTATTCCATAACGGTCAACTAACTCGTGATAGCGTCCGTAAAATTTACGAAGGGATGATTTCAACTTCTCCATTTGGAACTCTTGGTTTAGTAGCTTCCTTGTGAGCAGCAACCCTCTATCAAAAAAATCATGATTGGAAATGCAAGCACGGGAATATCGCATCAATTGTGAGATATATACTCCGTATGCAGGTGCTGCTGGAATGTTGCTACTTAGAAATGGAAAGTTCACAATTGGAAAGCTGAAATCATTTTTGTCGTAAAGTTTTTGTTTTCAACCGACCCTCATTATCAATTTCTAGATGTAAGTCAAGATATGAGGCCGGCTTAACTGTATCTGTAGTATCCTTTATGTCTAGTGCGATGGGATAGATGCGTTCCACATAGTCACCAAATTTTGAATTATCTAGTGAAAGAACATCATCTATATAGCGGAAGTAGAGTTAAAGGATATTGCTAACTTCTTATCTTTCTTCCTAAGAAGTTCCTGCATGAAGTCAGCCTCATAATAATAAAGAAACAAGTCGGAAAGTAGAGGGGCACAGTTTGTTCCCATTGGAATGCAGACAGTCTGTTGAAAAACACGTCCTCCGAACGTAACAAATATATTGTCAATCAAGAAATTAAGCATCATGATAAATCAGTTTCAGAAAAAAAACCAGGGTGTGGTTCGGCTTAGATTTTTTTTTTATTTGGTCCAAAGTTGGGGTCGGACACCCTACCACACCCCTACGGAAATGTTGATAAAAAATGTTCTACGGCAATAATTTTTTCGCCACTAGGTGCAATGTGAAGCTGAATAGCGAAGGTTTACTTGAGAAAAAATCCAGGGTGTGATTCGGCTTAGATTTTTTTTTAAATTTGGTCCAAAGTTGGGGTCTGACACACAACCCCACCCTACGGAAATGTTAATAAACTAGAGCCTCTAAAGAGCCTGTGTCGCTCATCTTGGTCTATGTGAATATTAAAGGAAACAGATGGATTCATGACAAAATTATGTTTTGGTGATGGTGATGTGTTTGTACATCTTACTTTACTGAACATTCTTGCTGCTTAAAGTTATCTCTATCTATAATGATCTTGGCCCATTAGTTTCAGTGGAAAATGTTAGTAAAAATTTACAAATTTTATGAAAATTGTTAAAAATTGACTATAAAGAACAATAACTCCTAAGGGGGTCAATTGACCATTTCGGTCATGTTGACTTATTTAAAAATTTTACTTTGCTGAACATTATTGTTGTTTACAGTTTATCTCTATCAATAATAATATTCAAGATAAAGACCAAAAACAGCAAAATTTCGTTAAAACTAACAATTCAGGGTCAGCAACCAAACAACGGGTTGTCCAATTCATCTAAAAATTTCAGAGCAGATAAATGTTGACCTGATAAACAATTTTACCCCCATGTAAGATTTGCTCTAAATGCTTTGGATTTTGAGTTATAAGCCAAAAACTGCATTTTACCCCATGTTCTATTTTTAGCCATGGCGGCCATCTTGGTTGGATGGCTGGGTCTACGGACACATTTTTTAAACTACTAACCCAAAAGATGATTGTGGCCAAGTTTGGATTAATTTGGTCAAGTAGTTTCAGAGGAGAAGATTTTTGTAAAAGATTACTAAGATTTACGAAAAATGGTTAAAAATTGACTATAAAGGGCAATAACTCCTAAAGGGGTCAACTGACCATTTCAGTCATGTTGACTTATTTGTAAATCTTACTTTGGTGAACATTATTGCTGTTTATAGTTTATCTCTATCTATAATAATATTCAAGATAATAACCAAAAAGAGCAAAATTTCCTTAAAATTACGAATTCAGGGCCAGCAACCCAACAACGGGTTGTCCGATTCATCTGAAAATTTCAGGGCAGAGAGATCTTGAACTGATAAACAATTTAACTCCTGTCAGATTTGCTCTAAATGCTTTGGGTTTTGAGTTATAAGCCAAAAACTGCATTTTATCCCATGTTCTATTTTTAGCCATGGCGGCCATCTTGGTTTAATGGCCGGGTCACCGGACACATTTTTCAAACTACTAACCCAAAAGATGATTGTGGTCAAGTTTGGATTAATTTGGCGTAGTTTCAGAGGAGAAGATTTTTGTAAAATATTATTAAGATTTACAAAAAATGGTTAAAAATTGACTATAAAGGGCAATAACTCCTACAGGGGTCAACTGACCATTTCAGTCATGTTGACTTATTTGTAAATCTTACTTTGCTGAACATTATTGCTGTTTACTGTTTATCTCTATCTATAATAATATTAAAGATAATAACCAAAAACAGCAAAATTACCTTAAAAATACTAATTCAGGGGCAACAACCCAACAACGTGTTATCCGATTCATCTGAAAATTTCAGGGCAGATATATCTTCACCTGTTTAACAATTCTACCCCTGTCAGATTTGCTCTAAATGCTTTGGGTTTTGAGTTATAAGCAAAAAACTACATTTTACCCCTATGTTCTATTTTTAGCCATGGCGGCCATCTTAGATGGTTGGCCGGGTCACCGGACACATTTTTCAAACTAAATACCCCAATGATGATTGTGGCCAAGTTTGGTTAAATTTGGCTCAGTAGTTTCAGAGGAGAAGATTTTTGTAAAAGTTAACGACGACAACGGACGACGACGGACGACGGACGACGGACGCCAAGTGATGAGAAAAGCTCACTTGGCCTTTTAGGCCAGGTGAGCTAAAAATGTTCTACGGCAATACTTTTTTCGCCACTAGGTGCAGTGTGAAGCTGAATAGCTAAGGTCTACTTGGGAAAATATCCAGGGTGTGGTTCGGCTTAGATTTTTTAAAATTTGGTCCAAAGTTTGGGTCTGACACCCTACCCCACCCCTACGAAAATGTTAATAAAAAAATGTTCTACGGCAATATTTTTTTCGCCACTAGGTGCAATGTGAAGCTGAATAACTACGGTCTACTTGAGAAAATATCCAGGGTGTGGTTCGGCTTCGATTTTTTTTTATATTTGGTCCAAAGTTGGGGTCTGAAACCCTACCCCACCCCTACGGAAATGTTAATAAAAATTGTTCTACGGCGATACTTTTTTCGCCACTTGTTGCAATGTGACCCTGAATAGCTAAGGTCTACTTGAGAAAATATCCAGGGTGTGGTTCGGCTTCGATTTTTTTTTATATTTGGTCCAAAGTTGGGGTCTGAAACCCTACCCCACCCCTACGGAAATGTTAATAAAAATTGTTCTACGGCGATACTTTTTTCGCCACTTGTTGCAATGTGACCCTGAATAGCTAAGGTCTACTTGAGAAAATATCCAGGGTGTGGTTCGGCTTAGATTTTATTTAAAATTTGGTCCAAAATTGGGGTCTGACACCCTACCCCACCCCTACGGAAATGTTAATAAAAAATGTTCTACGGCAATTATTTCGCCACTAGGTGCAATGTGAAGCTGAATAGCGAAGGTCTACTTGAGAAAAAAATCCAGGGTGTGGTTCGGCTTAGATTTTTTTTAAATTTGGTCCAAAGTTGGAGTCTGACACCCTACCCCACCCCTACGGATATGTTAATAAAAAATGTTCTACGGCAATACTTTTTTCGCCACTAGGTGCAATGTGAAGCTAAATAGCTAAGGTCTACTTGAGAAAATATCCAGGGTGTGGCTCGGCTTAGATTTTTTTTAATTTGGTCCAAAGTTGGGGTCTGACACCCTACCCCACCCCTACGGAAATGTTAATAAAAAATGTTCTACGGCAATTATTTCGCCACTAGGTGCAATGTGAAGCTGAATAGCGAAGGTCTACTTGAGAAAAAAATCCAGGGTGTGGTTCGGCTTAGATTTTTTTTAAATTTGGTCCAAAGTTGGAGTCTGACACCCTACCCCACCCCTACGGATATGTTAATAAAAAATGTTCTACGGCAATACTTTTTTCGCCACTAGGTGCAATGTGAAGCTAAATAGCTAAGGTCTACTTGAGAAAATATCCAGGGTGTGGCTCGGCTTAGATTTTTTTTAATTTGGTCCAAAGTTGGGGTCTGACACCCTACCCCATCCCTACGGAAATATATATAAAAAATGTTCTACGGCAAAACTTTTTTCGCCACTAGGTGCAATGTGAAGCTGAATAGCTAAGGTCTACTTGAGAAAAAATCCAGGATGTGGTTCGGCTTAATTAGATTGTTTTTAAATGTGGTCCAAAGTTGGTGTCGGACACCCTACCCCACCTCTACGGAAATGTTAATAAAAAATGTTCTACACCAATACTTATTTCGCCACTAGATGCAATGTGAAGCTGATTAGCTAAGGTCTACTTGAGAAAAAATCCAGGATGTGGTTCGGCTTAGACTTTTTTTTAAATTTGGTCCAAAGTTTGGGTCTGACACCCTACCCCACCCCTACGAAAATGTTAATAAAAAAATGTTCTACGGCAATATTTTTTTCGCCACTAGGTGCAATGTGAAGCTGAATAACTACGGTCTACTTGAGAAAATATCCAGGGTGTGGTTCGGCTTCGATTTTTTTTTATATTTGGTCCAAAGTTGGGGTCTGAAACCCTACCCTACCCCTACGGAAATGTTAATAAAAATTGTTCTACGGCGATACTTTTTTCGCCACTTGTTGCAATGTGACCCTGAATAGCTAAGGTCTACTTGAGAAAATATCCAGGGTGTGGTTCGGCTTAGATTTTTTTTAAATTTGGTCCAAAGTTGGAGTCTGACACCCTACCCCACCCCTACGGATATGTTAATAAAAAATGTTCTACGGCAATACTTTTTTCGCCACTAGGTGCAATGTGAAGCTAAATAGCTAAGGTCTACTTGAGAAAATATCCAGGGTGTGGTTCGGCTTAGATGTTTTTTAATTTGGTCCAAAGTTGGGGTCTGACACCCTACCCCATCCCTACGGAAATATATATAAAAAATGTTCTACGGCAAAACTTTTTTCGCCACTAGGTGCAATGTGAAGCTGAATAGCTAAGGTCTACTTGAGAAAAAATCCAGGATGTGGTTCGGCTTAATTACATATCTAAATAGAAACATTAATTAATGCAACATATAAAAATAAATTCCATTCAATACATATTTTGGCTTAAAAATGCCATAAAAAAAAAAAATTACGGACTGGTAGAATGTGGAATCTAACCCTTCAAAATATTTTTCAATGTCCAATAAAAATTATCATTACAAAGGCAGTCCAGGCCTTACCTAGTTCAGATCTAGCTATATTCATTGGTGCCACTTCTGTCCAAACATCCAGACAAGGGTCATATCTCATTACACTTTTGTTGGCTGAACCATCAGGGTATTCACCGCCAGCCAGGAAAAGATAACTGTCACCTATAACAAACAAATACATGATCATGATGATATAGAAAAGAATTAATTGGGCTTTTGAATTTTGATTAAACAATATCATATTATGTTTTAGTTTTGAGGAAAAGACAGCCTATGATAGGCTTGTGGTAAATCTAAAGATGTAAAGTCCTTTATCCCCCAAAATGTGCCTTAAAAAGTTTCTACTACTTTCCAGAAAAAAATACTGAGATTCATGAAAAAATATTACACATTTTTCATGTTATTTCGAATATTACAGTCATTTCTTATTATTTAATTCTAAATTCCATTTTAAACCGTAGAAAACCATGAAAAAACGTTGATGACGTCACGGTCACATGACTAAATTATGTCTATGGGCTCATAACAAAATAATGTCAGCCAATCAGAAGACGTTGTTACATCCAAAATTAAATTATTATTATTTGATGGATATTAATTTTCATGGTTTTCGTGGGTACAGGCCTAGTTCATGTAGGTGAACCACCAATTTAGATGTTCAACAAATTACAAATTTTCTATCAGATTATATATATAGTATATGCAGACTTTGCCAAAACCATGAAATAGCATATCCTTGAAAAAGAAAGTTTTCTGCAATCTACAAAAAATTGTTATCCACTTAAAAATTTATCCACAGTTATTTCTTTTGCTTCTTGTAACTATTGCTATGTTTTAAGACCTATTCGAAGTCAGTGAAATCATGGCCATGATCATGATGATGGTAAAATGTTAAACAAACAAAACACAATCTTTTGGAGTGAAAAACTGTGGACTACATGTATATGAGCCTGAGTATTACATGTAGGTAATAATTATATCTTGGTGGGATTGTCTGCTAACATCAGTTCTTGTTTAATCAGTCAGGGGACTTACTTAAACAAGTGATTTTCTAAATCACTGATTCAAGTAACATTATTTCCATAAAGGTTGGAAGTTAGAGTTGTCTTTCTTTAATAATCACCTATTTAAGTAGTACAAATTAATCACTAGAAGAAGTGATTTAATATTAGTGTAGCTTTAAATATAGAATACTAATGATCAAGGGACTAATTATGTTTCTAAACTTATCAGAACCAACATCTGTGTTGTCTAGGATGACCAGGTCATTTCAGGTGATGACCTTGTACTGAATCTAGGATAATGACATAAAAATCACTTGTTTAAGTATCAGACCTCAATTTCCTTCCCAAAAATCACTTCTTTAGTATCATTCTTTTAATAACCCCAACTAATTTCAACACCCCTGAACAGTGAAATTTTTATCGCAAACAGTAGAATTTTATTACATAATCTGAAAGATGAAACCTTGAACTTCACAGGAAAAATACTCCCACTGCTGTGAAAAATCTTTGAAGAAAGTATCAGTTCATTATGTAAAGCCATTATTATAGCATTTTTTCAACTAAAATAGAATTTTCAGGTAAATGATAGCATCAAAGGCATAAACCTTGCTACTCAAAAGAAGCAAAAAGTTCATATTTTTTAATTTTACTAATTAAAAGATGTTATTTAAACCTATGTGTTTAAAAGTTTGAAAAAACTACAAAATCCCAATTTGTGACAAAACCTCGAATTTGCTACTCAAATAAGTAATTTAAAAATCACTTATTTCAGTAAGTCCCCTGACTGTTAATACCCGTAGCATTCATATAATTACCTTGTGTTTAAAAATAGTGTTTAATTTCGTTATTGAACTGTTGAGGTCAAGACATGCAAGAGTAGACCAGCAACAACATTATTGTAACCTTGGCAACTTGTTACAATACCCATGACAACACACAAACCTGCTGATACAATTCCATGTTTACTTATTGCAAATGGCAAACAGGCTAATGGTTTCCATGACAATGTGTTAGGGTCATAGGTCTCCACACTTCTGAGTACAACTTTATCATCTTCCCCTCCTACAGCTACAATGACTTCTGTTTTATCTGCATAAAAAAATCAATAATGAAAATCTACCCGTACATGTATCTCAATGCCACATGATTATACGTTTTTTATGCAAAGTCTGAAATATAGGTGATTCTTGAACAGTATCCACTTTTTTTTCTATATTCACCTGTTGACATGGTGTTGTGCGACTTGTATTAAAATATACAATTTAGCAATGTACGTCATGTATTGTGTTTTCTTTCTATTACATTAGAATTCATTGCTGCACATGTACAAATAAAATATGTATACCTTATGTGCCGTACACATACATATGTATAAGTGTTAACTCATTTGGTCTCTGATGGAGAGCTGTTTCATTGGCAATTATATCACGTCTTCTTATTTTTAAATATGTGTAACACAAAGATAGTGCATATGTATATGAGTTAATTCAAATGAAATGCAATAACAATCATGACAATGTACGTATACAGTGTTTGTATATATATATACCTAAGGCTATGGATAAATCTGTTGTAGAGTTGTCACTGGCTCAGACGTACTTATGAATACAATTATTTTCTGTGACTGTATCATGTGTATCTTACATTAATTTGTAGGATCCTTTACTATAGATAATTTAGTTGATCAGTAAAAATAACATCTTCATGCCTTATATATCATGTACTGTAGTACGACCCTAGATTAAAACTGATGTGGAAAGGTAACACCCGGCCACTGAAAGCTTCATTTTTATGAAGCCCAGGTGGTTGTGTGGTCTAGCGCACCGGTTACAGTGTAGGCGATTTGGTGTCACGATATCTCAGGAGCATGGGTTTTCAATCCAGGCGAGGGAAGAACAAAAAATATGCGAAAGCAAATTTACAGATCTAACATTGTTGGGTTGATGTTTAGATGAGTTGTATATAATTATATATTTACACATGATATATATGACACATAACATACCTGAAGATTTCCTAACTTTTGTTCGTGGACTAGAGAATTCAGCTCTCCTATCCTGCAACAGATGAAAATCTTTGGCCTCTTTAACAAGCTTTTGACATGCTTGTGAACATTTTATAACTTCATGGCTTTCGACATGATCATGAATAAAATAACAACTGACTAGTGGTAGACGAACACATTCTAAAACACTTTCAAATCCATTCCTACGATTTCCTACATCATGGTCAAGCCATCGTACGGCTGCATGATAAACTATTTCTTCATTGTCAATATTGAGATCATCATCAGATAAAATTTCCACTAATTTTACTTTGGTTAATTCGAGAAATTCTTCATGTTGCCATACTGACTGAAAATGGTGTAAAATGTAAACTTTTGATTTTTGTTGTAATTCCGAGCATGCATGTAGTTCGGCAAAGCAGTGTATACCCACACAATTTAATTCATCCATGTTTTTTTCGAGGTACAAACAACAAGCTTCTTTCACTGGAATAATTTCTAACAAATTAGCAGCAGATAAAAGTGATTGGACATTTTGTCTTGTAATTACCACCTCTGAGGTATAACCATAATCTATTAATGTTTGTACCATAGCCGGTTCCACGCCATTTAGTGAAACTTTTCTTTGTTGGCTTTCAGCTAGACCTCCACCAAACATTGCCCTAAAATACTGACTAAATGCAGATAAAACCACTTTATGGCATGGAAATTCCTGACCATCCACTGAAATTATAACATCACAAAACTGTGTTCGGTTCTGCAGGTCTCTTAAGCCAGACAAAAGCTGGGCCGGATGGGATAGTTCAACATAGCGATGTTCTTCCTCAGGTTGTATGGAGTCTGGAACACTAGCAACAGAATCAGTGCTTACAGCACTAGAACATGCTCTTGGAGACATACATGGAACAAAATTCACAGGGAAACTTTTGTCTGTCCTATCATCACCAGAATTGGCCATTTCTTTATTATCGTATTTTATCTTTACTGTTTGTTTTGTTTTATGTATATCTCCTGAAAAATGATTAAAAAATCAAATTTGTAACAATACTAAATGTACTACCATGACTTCAATCATGACAATCTTCACCATGTTCACAGGTTTTAACTTTTTAAAAAGAGGGTCTGGATTATATTGAAGCTAAAATATAAAGAGCACAGAATAAAAGGTAAGCATATTATAAAATAGAGAAAATGGCTTAAACACATGTTAAAGAACTAAAGAATCCATAAATGAAGAATTCCCTTGCGGGCATTCTCCTCTCTAAAATAATAAAAGAAATTCAAAAGCTTTAATATCTTTTTCTATGTAAAGTATGCCGGACACAAATTGATTTCATTGTTTTCATATTTTTGTTACTTCAAATTACTGCTTTAAAGATCCCAAATGTATTCTTCTTCAAACAATGTATGTCCATCATTCTATGATGCATGATTTTTTAATTATTAATTGTTTTTGGCTTTTAACTAGATTTCAGTAACTGTGAGTACTCTCAAATTGTACTTAATTCTGTCTTAATTTGACCTGTCACATGCCTGTTGATACAATTTGTAATGCTTTTTTGTCATTTATTGTTATTTTTTTGAAATTATATCTCGTCTCTCTATTTGTAATTTAATTATCCTAGCTGATAACTGTTTGGTATTACATGTACTATAAATTTTCACTCCTGCATTCGTATAATGAACAACAAAATTATTTATTTTGTAAAAAATATATGTATTTCCGTTCTCCAATACCCTACAAAATTATTTTCTTTTCATGTGCAAATCATTTTACTTGGCAGCATTTTGTTTACGGTTTACATCATTATAACATGTACATGGCGGCATTTTGTTCAAGGATATGGGCAACAATGGTTGACTTTCTATTAGTATTTATTATCTCACCCTTTATATAGGAATGTTGAAAATTTACATTGTGTCATAAATAAAATTTATTCGTTGAGTGTATTCATGTATATACATGTTTGATACAACTGGCCAAAATAAATTATACAACCTGGGCTCTGTCGTTCATCTTGTCGTTATATACATGTATATATATATATATATAGGACAAATCACCCCACACGAAATGTTTCAATCTTGTTTAACAACTTGACCCATTTTTTTTTTAATCGCCCCAATTGTGAAAAGGGTTAAATCCTGTCATTTGCCTGTTAAATTTACTCCTGACAACCCTGCCAACTCGCCCCAGTTAACATGGTTAATGAAAAAAGGTAAAATCATGATGAATTTATAATTTTAATGTCTGCCAACTTGCCCAATTACATCATGAACATGAACATGACTTAAATGAAAACTAATATTTTTTTTATACGCAGAATTTTTAAGCCCTGTAACGGTTTGAAAAAATAACTAGAAATTTATGGCTTGGTTTCAAAATTTTAAAAAGTAATGTAGCCTTTGTGAAGGACAAACACAATGAGGACTATTCAGATCAAGCTAGTGCCAGAGTAGTATATTGGCCCATAGATACCGTACCTGGAATGACCGATTCCAATAATACTGTTAATATCCTATTAACACTTGTAATGACCGAATAACACTTAAAATTTCAATTTTTTCACAAACATGTATTGATGACTTTTTAACATTGATCATGTTGATCTCATCCACTTATCTGCTTTCTGTAAATCATTTTTTAAAAGTTATAAAATACATCGATAATATATTATTATTTAACATGTTTAATAACAAATGTTTAAAAGTCACCAATATTAAAAAAAATTTCAAGTGTTATTCCGTCATTACAAGTGTTATTCAGTCATTCATGTTACCCCCATACATGCCATAGATATACAACTATATTCCATCTTGTTCATAAGTGGGGCGAGTAAGCATTACTAAATTCATCATGGTTACAAGACTGCAATTATTTGTTTACATTTTACCTGCAAGTTTTTTACCCCAAGATGGTACTAAGAATAGAATCCTATACGGCTTCTGATTGGAAGTACATTTAATCGAAAGCTTATCCAATTAGGTGTAAAAATTGCCGAAAACCATAGTCACATTTTACGAAGTATAGAAAATATCTTCCTCGCATGTCCGAGCCATTAAAAATATGCCTTTTTCATTAAGCGAAAAAAAATAGACAATCTTTTCCAACTGCATTTTAAGTCAATTTGAGCCGCATGACCTTATATATTTTTTTTGGTTGTAATGCAACACTGGCATTTCTAGTCACAAGAACTGCTACCCATTTTCCCCTAGTTTGTGTATAAAGGGTTTGGTAGTACAAACAACTACAGCGTAAAAAAACTGTGCCACTTCACATGTTTTACTTCTTTACGTTCGTTAAATCAGAAGATAAAAACAGAGAACATTGAATATCGATTAACAGCTTCTCTTATACGCTTTCTTTTAATCTTATTCACAGTATTTTCAAACGCAAAGACGACAAACATTAAGTTTTGTATGATGACGGAGCGGACCCAATATAAATCCGAAAAAAAAAATTCTTCCAAAAAACGTCAAAAAAAGAATTTGAGTCGGCAGGTTTATTTTGGGTAGGTCGCGTTTGGGCAAACATACAATCTTTTTATTTTGGCCTAGTCGCCGTCACGTAAAATTGGCACCATGTTTTTTGTCAATTTTTTTTAAAATTTCAGCCGCATTTACTCAAGATGATGTTTTTCATTTAGCGGAATTAAAATCCTTTCCAAATATCCACTACTGTCCTACCTTTTATTGTGTTTGCACTGTATAATCCTGACCTTCACATTTTTCAAGATTATTTACATTGTAAATAAAGGCAACAGTAGTATACCGCCGTTCAAAACTCACAAATCCATGGACAAAAAACAAAATCGGGGCAACAAACCAAAACCGAGGGAAACGCATTAAATATAAGAGGAGAACAACGACATAACACCGAAACGTAACACACACAGAAACGGACCAAGCATCAGACAAAACACCACGAGAATAACAAATATAACATGAAAACCAAATACATGAATTTGGGATAGACAAGTACCGTGCCACATCTTATCTCAATTTCTCAAAAATAAGAGAAAACACAAACGACTCAACGTTAAAATGCACACAGAAACGAACAATACTATAACAATGGCCATCTTGGTTTCTATGAGGATCCCTTATGCCATAACATTCGTTACTCTCTGGTAATATCATTGTCATTGTCATTGATGATACAATTTCCCGCGCTTTTTACGTAAAGATGACGAAAAGCTCCGAGAGACACAAGAAAATGGAGAGCACGTGGAACTCCACGGCAACACTTCCTGTAATAACAATGTCGGATTCCACCATACAAAATAATCTTGGATTATGTGAAGGTCAGGATTATACAGTGCAAACACAATAAAAGGTAGGACAGTAGTGGATATTTGGACAGGATTTGTATTCCGCTAATTGAAAAACATGATCTTTAGTAAACGCGGTCGATATTTCAGAAAATTTAGACAAAAAACATTGTGCCAATTTTATGTGACGGCGACTATAGTCTTCGAGAAAAAAAATACGGAACACCAGTGGTACCCTATAGAAAATGCATTACGAATAATTGCACTCTTGTAACCTTACGAATAATTGCACTCTTGTAACCTCATGGTGTATCTATTTGTCTTGAGTTGGCCCATTGGCAGACATTATTTCAGCCGGATTTTTAAACCTTTTTTATAAGTTGGCGAGTTAGTAAACAAAAGTGGGCGATTTTTTAGAAAGTAGGGCGAGTTGATGAAAAAAGTGGGATGTTTAAGTGTGGGGTGATTTGCCAGTAAAGCGATTTGGTATTGATTCTATGTACAAGTATGTATACACTCTCCTTTCACTTTCTTAATTTCTTCGGTTCTTGTCTGGTTGGGTCTACTTTTGCAACAAAACATAAACCAGAAATGAAATACAAATAATATTTACATGGTGTTTTAGATAATATATTTTTGATTCTGCATCAAATACAATATATCTAATAATGGCAATAATTTAGTCGGCTAGTTCCTGCATACACAAAAATCTCAGAAGTCTTCGATTTTCGATACCGGAAGTTATATCGACGAAGGGACAGACTAAAACACGAGAGATAAAACCGAGCAGCTTTTTGAGTCACGTTTTATTGTTAAATTCAAATTGTAAAGTAAAGAACAAAAAACATGGTTACATTAATTGTATATGCTGACTAAAGATACTAACTTAGGAGAAAAAGAAAGTTTATTCACTATTTAATTAATTTCTACAAAACAACTGTCTGTCGAAATAATTTTTGTACTATTATGAATTCTTTTCAGAAAAGGAATAATTATAAAAAAAAATGTATTATTTGTAAGTCCATTTCAAAGATATTAGTATGTTGACATTTTATCGCAAGGGTCAGTATTTCAATAATATATCATATTGTTAGTCTACTATTCCTAGATCAAGTTGAATTAAGTATATACCCGCACTGTGGCACATCTTTCTATAATGATAGACATGGGATATATGTGTATGTTGCCAAATTATCAATAGTTTTCTACATATTGATTTTGAAAAAAGAAAAATGATCGCATTTCATCTCATAACACGCGTACGAAATGGAATAACTCGGGTTGTATAGACTAAGTTCACATAGTCATGAGAGAGCACTAACACTAAGTTATGCGTTTACTAAGACCGAAAAACATGCAGAATACACAAAAATAGTGGTCGAAAACAAAATTCCTTGTGAAAATATCTAGGACTACATTCTAGTATTTATCAGAAATTTTCATATCAAAAACTGTTTATCATCCTATATACATGATATACTAATGATGCTCTTCGGGTATTGAATCATTTTATCGTTGATCGGTTTGTATATATGATGTTTAATATCTAAATTTTAAGTAATATATCAAAATTCCTGATAGATTTTTTTAAATTCAACTTCAGGCAAGATTAAGTTTCATATGACTCATTCAACTTGGCTATGTTTCTTTCTCGCATTTTAACTGATTTATCACTATTTCAAAAGCTTTTAACATGTTTATAATTTTGAATCGATTAATTATGATTTCTCATTTGAAATGAAATATTATTTTGATAGAGCTGCATATATTTCTTCATTTGAATGTTTATATAAGTCACATATAATTAATTCCAGGCAGGGCCAGGACCATAATACAATCCAGCGAAATTATGTTTCATTTTTGGTATCTAAATATTTGTTTTTTGGAAAAAGGATGGAAAATATAAATATATATAGTCCTTTAAACTTAAGATATCATCTCTTTGAAAACATCCAACACTTAGTTGCTATTTCCATAGAACATTTTATTTGGAACAGACTAAATTAGTGTTGAACAAAATACAGACCTTTTCAGAAATATACATATATAGCTATGCGTGCTGAGTATATAAAACGATTAATAAATATTTGCCGGTTACTATTGCTGTATCTTAAAGGGTACTCTTATCCAGCTGTTACTTGCTTTCTACAGTTTCCCTAATGTCTGACGAATACCGTAATTGCTCTTATGAGACAATTTATTAGAAAATAAACATAATCTTTCATCATATGATTTTTTTGTTTCGTTGTTTGATGCATAAGGGGATGCCCATTTGATTTTCTGGAGAGGGCTAAGGTCATTTTTAGAAATGAGCATCCTGGCATTGTGGAAACAATAAAAACAAAACTTTGCTCAGTACAGTATTAAAATGAATATTCTGCGATGAATAAAGTTGGAAATGATTCTTTGTATTAAAAGTGAACATATCTTTTTTGCGCACAATGAAAATGTATAACCCGTCCGAAAGAAGCTGCCCGTCCGTTAGTATAGTTTTCACTGTTCATCAAATACAAAATTACCATACAAGCTACGACTTGTCATATTAATAGTACATGTTGGTACCCTACAAGTTAACACATTTGTCTTGTACTGTAAAATTCACACTTCTTTAACAAATTGGAACTTTGATGGATAGTTGTACCGATAGCACTCATGCCACATCTTTCTATATCTATTGACAAACTACAAATTGTACAAGGAACAGGCACCAACCTTGTCCTTTTTTGCATTACAACCATGAATGCAATTTCGTATTAGAGAATATTAAAGAGGGAAGAAAGATACCAAAGGGACAGTCAAACTCATAAATCGAAAATAAACTGACAACGCCATGGCTAAAAATGAAAAAGACAAACAGACAAACAATAATACACATGACGCAACATAGAAAACTAAAGAATAAACAACACGAACCCAAAAACTAGGGGTGATCTCAGGTGCTCCGGAAGGGTAAGCAGATCCTGTTCCACTTGTGGCACCCGTCGTGTTGCTCAAGTTATGTGATAGCAAATCCGGTAAATAGTCTATAATTCGGTAGGTCACATTCATGAAAGGGAAGGGGGTTGTAGTTGTATTAACAGGCACCAAACTGTTCTTTATTACACTTGAAGTAATAGTATTTTATATATAACAGATTAATGATCTCAAATATACTTTCTCTAATAATCACGTACCGTACGTATCAGGGCCATTGTCTTTGTGGACTTCAGACGGATCGATGACAAAGAGCAAAGAATCGCTCCTGCCTATATACCACAATGGTAGCCGTACCATGCTTGATGAAGGGGCGAACTTCCAAAGTGCCTAATTACTCGTTTTAACAGTTTCCTTTGGAACACCCCTTCACATTTGACTTGACCCAAGGTTTACCCGCAAAATTTCTTATTCTGTTCTCTGTTTTATTTACTTTTATACAAATGTATAAAATGAGTCTTAAGAACTACCCAACTGTAATTAAGGTAAACTTTCTAACCGAAATTACAAAATCATCACAGCTACATGTATATCGCGTTTAAATTCAACAATAGAAGACTATGCACTAGCTTTAAGGGTGGAACCAAGAGTTTGAATGGAAAACAGTGGGTATTTCCAAAAAACGATATGATCCATGACTATCACAAAGTTTGAAAACCGGTTGGAGAAAAAAAATGTCATTTAAAAACGGCCTTCTAAATATTGGGATCGCAAAACTGTAGTTTTTATGCCAACGGGCATTCAGTTTTACCCTTGACTGTCCGTCCTTTCGTCAGTCCATTCAAATTTAGTTTCCGCACTCTAATGACAATATATTTTTTGATTTTATAATCCAAATACTAGATGGAAACTCATTCACTCACGCATAATGCTATTAACCACAACCCATTTTTAGAACTAGTGCTGAATCATTACCGTTTGACATGTACAGTCATGCCAACATTTTATTGGAAAATGTAAATGCTTGAGCAGGGCATACGTGGCCGCCCGTCCGTCTTTCTGTCATTATTTCTGTCCGTCCTTCCTTCCGTCAGCATTTTCGTTGGTCCGTCCATTCATTCGTCTGTCCATCCGTCCTTCCTGTCATCAGTCTTTTCGCGCGTCCGTCCATCTGTCCGTACACCCATTCATCTGTCTATCCGTCCGTCGTTTAGAAAACTCATATAGAGTGCTAAGATCAAGAGACAAATTGATGAAATACATGTATATCTATAATACTAAAATAAAGAAGTTCAATTTGTCAGCCGTCATCGGGTAAAAACGACAAATCAAAGAATTTAACTTTCTATATACATGTAGCTAATATATGACAATGGTGTAGATTAAAGATTACACCACTCCAGACCCTTTTTTTTCCCACATAATTAATATTGCCAATAATTAACAAGTTCCGGGCCGAATCCGATACCAATACCAATAGTATATTCATCAGTTACCTATTACCTTATCTTAATGTATTTGTTTCCTTATGTTTTAAGCTCGGGGGGGGGGGGGGGGGGCACTTGCTATATAATTAGTGGTAGGGATGAGCCGCTGGAATAGGTCACTTTTTCATGCTCTATGATATATGAAAAGGATGAGAAATTCAGATTAAATATATCAATAGGTTGATAGTATCACTTGCTTGATTATATAATAAGTATCTGAAACTAATCAGATGTCCGTATTTATTCTTTGTGTGGTTAAACCACAGTCGTAAATGCATCAGTTATTTGTCAAACCAATTAAACTCTATTTATTCTGAAATGGTATTCCCATTGATGCCAGTGATAGATGCAATAAATCCAACTATTTTGACATTTGCACCTAATTAACATTCAAGGGTTTGTATACATAAAACATGATAACAATTATTTAAAGAAATTCCATTGTGACAGCGTCCTTTCTGAGGGAACGGCAATGAAACTTTTTATCAGTTTTTAATTAATATTTAAACATGTTAAAATCAGTGAAGGTGTTACACTCTAGGGTGCTATTACATTTATCTGACCATAGATGTAATACCATCTATGATCTGACCAAACGTCTTTTATATGTATTGTATTTTGGAATTGAAATATCTTCATAATGAAAGATGTAAAATGGGCAATAAGAAAAAAGTTTGGCGAATTTATTGGAAAAGAAGGTGATATTATTGCGACTATTTTGCTTCTTAACAAGATGATAAGCGGGAAAAATATTGAAATATATCTATAGGTCTGTTTTTTGTTAATTAATATATGACAAGGTATATATTTTTTATTAACAAAATATATGAAAAGGGTGGGGTATTTGATGTCTCAGCTGCTCACCCTACCAAAAAAAGTTTGAAGTTGCCCCCCCCCCCCCCCCCCCCGAGGTTTTAAGGTGTACATAGTTGCTAAAACTATACCCTTTGGGTAGTGCTCCACAATTAATGGAGGAATATACAAGAAACTGAACTATCTGAACGTTCCGCAACAGGCGCACCACCAAACGGTGTATTTCGGATTATACTCCATTCCAGGGCCTTTTGTTTTCCAAATAATTAATATTACCAATAATTGATCAGTTACGGGTCCACGGGTTCAAACAGAAAGATTATGAAAGCAGAGAAAACTGTGTATCTTATAATCGGCATGACTTTACGTTTTTCAGATGACAATATTATAGATGTTTGCCAATATACTAGTACTATTATACTTTTATCCTCCGTATGGGTTTCAAATCGTTATGTTTGACCTTGTTGGACCCATATTCACAGTTCTTAATAAACTACTGAACTCTGATATTTACTATATACATGTATACTGTATCCGTACAGTTTCTTCACAATAGTAAAGTTTGTACTGACCATCTCATGACGTTATCCCACCTGCGTTAAGACATTCAATGGTTAGCATCTGATTTTGTTTCCAGATTTATTTGACAAAAACAACAAGTAGTTATTATTGATTCCCACGTTTGTTTGTTTTTTCTCAAGAGAATGCATGCATGTTATAACTTGAATTGATTTAAGGTGGATAAGGATGTTTTGTTAAAAACAAATCCCCCAATAGATTTCTACAATATTTATAATTTTGTAAGATTGGGGTGTCCTCAGCAAATTATGAAAGTATTATGACCACTTTCTTGGTAAATAAGGGAGATAACCCACCATGAGCTACCCCTCCTAATGATGGTTTCCTCAATTTTCCAATAAAACACTAATTTCATGGCAATTTATTAATTTTTTACAGTAAAAACATTTTTTTTCTACATAATTATAAAAAATACATTTGTTTCATATAATAATAATTGGATGTGTGCTTTACTTTCAGTTACAATCTGTGAACGGGGAAAAAATAACACATTTTGATGAAAATAAGCACTTCTGTAGGAGCCAATTATGCAAATTAGGTCACCCTGTACAAAAAAACACCCAATAGATTTTTTTTTTAAATACAAGCATTTGAAGGTCTTTACTTAAGCATTGTTTCAGCATTATATGAACATACATTTCTTACCTCGTTTATTGTCTATACCTTTTACAGATAATTGAGTTCCCTCATGGGGGGGTCCTAGTAATCACATAATCACCATTTTTTTGCCAATATAATCACATAATCATTAAATATTTGCTTATCTTTAGTAATCAAATAATCATAAACTAAAAATACAGTCCTAGGTAATCAAATAATCATGAAATATTTGGCTTAATAATCAAATAATCATTAAAAAAACGGCCAAGTAATCACATAATCAAAAACCCCATGAGGGCCCTCATAATTGAAGTAAAGTGGCAAAATTTGGAAAATTGACTTAAAATAGCATTTAATAGATAAAATGTCATAAATCAGTAATAAAATTGATGAAAAAAGCATGTTGATAGGGAGTTTGTTCTGTCAGTCATTCAAAATAAACAAAACCTTATCATGGACCTGCAAAAAAAAAAAGAAGATGCCCTTTGGGTATAGTCTGTCTGTAAGTCCATCTGTTCAGATCAGGTTCTGGTTGTAACATTTTTGTCTTTTTATGTAGGCTATTGATATATGGTATAAGGGTAGCTCAGCGCAAAAGGTTGTGATACTACCATGAATAGTGACTTTTGACCTTGAACTTTGATCTCAAGGTCAATTTAATTATTCTTTTTTTTCTAGAACTGTAACTTTTGTCTTTTGATATAGGCTTAATTGCCGCTTTTATATTTTGTATGAAGGTAAATCAATTCATGAAGATGTGTCATGCACCATAGTGACCATAGTATTGTTGACCTTGAACAAAGACTTCAAGGTGAAAAGTGATTTGATTTTAGACCGAACACCAATGATGAAAAAAATTCACAAAATACAGTATGTAGACAACTGGAACAGACAAACAGACAGGGTCATTTCCATATAAACAATTTTTGTTTACAGGTCTTATGGTGACAATATGTTGCACACATGATAATGCTATGACTACCCCACACTTGTAAAAGTATTGACAACAGGAAGAAGGTATTGGACAGACCCAAAATGTAACTACGCGTTTCAACCAATTATGAATAATGAAGTCATTAATTCTGCCATTTATTTTCTGTAAAAAAAAATATTGGACTTTAATTGTTACAAGTACCAGCAATTAGGAAGTAGTTTTCAGACAGAGCAAAAAGTGACAACATTACAACAGACAACTCATGACTGTGAAAACATTACAACAGACAACTCATGACTGTTAACTTTAAGGTGGTGGCAAAATTGATATTTTTATTCTAAGTGGTTCTCACTTCTATAGATTGAATGTAATAAACAATTAATTTCTCCATAAGCAACAATGGTAGCCTTTTTCAAGATACTGAATTAATCCACAATACAAGCTTATAGGCCCCCCTCCCACTAGTAACCCGAATTTAGCTTGAACGGACAAAAACGTGTTAACGATATTTAAATGAGATTAATCGTCATTTGATAAAGCTTGACAAAAATTAAAAATTATTTTTAATTCATTTCAATTCATTTCAATTCATTTTAACGTCAGTCAAATAGATTTCTTTGCAGTCAATCAATTGAAATCAAGTTGATGGTAATGTACGTCAAACTAATAGGCCACGCCCCCGTTAAACTATTTCAAACTGGCATCAATTCGTTTTAAACATTGTTGAGACCCGAGCTTTGTACAGGTAAATCACTCAAACAAAACAACCTTGATTGATGTATCGTTTATTTTTTTTCAAATTTTATCGAATTTAGTTAAATGCGTGTATTCTTAGTAAAGTCGCACGCTTAACAATTTTTAACAAATGAATGAACAATACACGTGACATTTAAAAAATTTAAATATTGATGCACGGTTTTAAAAATGTGAATCTGTTGAAAAAAAAATAGTAAGATGTATAACATAAATTTGAATTTGCCAAAATGCAGTAGATCTTTATCTCACATATTCGTTTCAAAAATTGCTAAGTGCTATGAAAACTCGTGAAAAATAAGTAACGTGTGGTCCCTTGTAATTACTTACGAAACTTTAGGTATTCCTGTATATTTACCGTTTCTGTTTTTCTGTTTTACTATATTGTACTCGTAAATTAAATATGTCACGGAAATAAAAGTAACTTCACAGAAATTATTCATTGTGTATATAATTCAAATCTTATATTTTCGGTAAACAACAAATATTCACTAGCTGTATATTAATATATGAAATAGCTTGTAATGAAAAACAATGTTTTATTGAATAATAAAATTGGTGAAGATAATGTTGACATTTGTTGAATTTAATAAACAGTCAGTCTTGCTCAAAAATGTAAATGAAGTAACAGATTAATGAACTTTTAAAACAGTGTTAAATTGTAATACTGGTCGCTGGAGCAAAACAGGCGTAAATTTTGGAAGAGCAGCAAAATCAAACGAGCATATTGAAGCGTTGTTGCGATTCTGGAAAGGTATATTATCGTGCTATCATGCACCGTGACGTTTGATTGGCTATTAGTCGGCACTTTCTTACGCCTTTTAATACATTTTAAAAAAATGGATATTAAGTTCGTTTGGGGCATCTAATTCTACCTTATAAATTGAAATGACCATACGCATTGTAAAAAAACAAGAACGGAAAAGAAACAATTCTGCAATGTT
Organism: Mytilus galloprovincialis; assembly: GCA_037788925.1. NCBI lineage: Eukaryota > Metazoa > Mollusca > Bivalvia > Mytilida > Mytilidae > Mytilus > Mytilus galloprovincialis. Next base: position 73,326,168 of record CM075337.1, on the reverse strand, counting down.
GCTCTCATATTATTTTATTAGCTATATTTTAGCGGAAATTTCTAAAAACTAATATTTCATCTAGGTGCTCTGGTTGAAGTTCGCGTTACATATTAAAATGAATTTCATTGGTCGGAAAGTTTGTAAACTTTCAATCAGGCCAGGTGTTGTCATCGAAAGTCCAATATGGTACAAATGTTTAGACTCTACGATGTCCGAGTTAACAAATAGAATTTAGAAAAATACACTTCATTCCTCGAGAAAATAAATTCTATCTATTCACTAATATCAATAATTGATTAACTTGAACTTTGAAACAGTTACATTAATATATCTTTTCGCACCCTTTAAGCTAAGGTCATTAAATCTAAATAACTTAATAAAATTAGTTGCTTCAATATATTTTCAATCAATAAATTGCAGGACTAAATTGAATAAAGCATAAATAAAAAAAAACATTTTTAACACCAGGAGACTGTCCAGTGGTTGTTCCGTAGATAAGAACTCCGATTTGTTTGACGAGACATGCTTTTTAATTGGGACATATGGTTTGAACCCCTTTTTTGCTGTAATCAGTGGTTGTCGTTGTTGTATATTATCTTTTAAGTATTGTACATCAATCAGGCCGTTAGTTGTTTGAATTTATATTTGTAATTTTGGGAACTTTTATAAATGATTATGCGGTTTGGGTTTTGCTCTTTGTTAAACGCTGCAGGGTGATCTAATTATATAAATGTCTGAGAATACACGCTAAATAATAGATTATAACTGTGGTTAAAGAGTTTTAAACTTTAATAACTCTCTTAAACTATCCTGGATTTCTACCAAACAAGGAGAGAAGCTTGTTTTTGATCATAAGACAACTTTCAAATGTAAATATTGTAAAATAAAACGTTTAACCGTATTTTTATTTGTAACTGAACTTAGTTTTTCTGTAAGCTAAGATACATTCACTGTGGTAAAAGTCTAAAAAAAATCATATTTTCATGTCGGGGCCTTTTATTAATCGTTCGAGTTTACGGAAGGGGTTTTCTCGTTATTGAAGGTCGTATTGTTTCATATAATTGCCTACGCCCACTTCATTTTTGGAGGTTGAGCGTACACACACATGTTTATCACGTCACCTTTTTTATGTGCCTGTCCCAAGTCAGTGGCTTGTCGTTCAGTAGTTGCCGTTGGTTCATGTCTGTCATCTTGTTTTTTTTTTCTTTATAAGTAAGGCCGTTAGTTTTCGAATTTAATTGTTCCCTATTTGTTCATGTCGTCACCTTTTAAATATAGCCTTCTATAAGATATGGTCGCCTAACATAGCTTACATCAATTTAATTTGATGGATAGTTGTCTAATTGCAAATCTTATCACATCTCCTTATTTTTCTGTTGAAAATGAACTTTGATAAGTTGGCCAAGCGGTTGTACAGGAAAGGCCCAAGTGATTGTACAGTAAAATCGCAAGCGATTGTACAATCAATTAATTTATTCGATATTGAAATAATGACTATTTTTTAATCTCTACTGGGGCAAAGGCTTTTTAACTTTCGGAAAGGAAATAACAGAAATGGTACTTTGAAATTTTGAGATCCAACGATTTGTATTTCAATGGTTATTGACATTTTATCGCTGTTGTGTGACAGTTCTGATCGATTTATTAATCATAATACATAGTTTTGTATTTTATATAACTTCCCAGATACGTTGTATTCGTTCCCTCACGCTCACATCAATAAGCTGTGATTTCTGTTTGAATTCAATTTTATGAATATTTTATTTTGCTATATGTTTAACCCCGCCGCATTTTTGCGCCTGTCCCAAGTCAGGAGCCTCTGGCCTTTGTTAGTCTTGTATTATTTTAATTTTAGTTTCTTGTGTACAATTTGGAAATTAGTATGGCGTTCATTATCACTGGACAAGTATATATTTGTTTAGGGGCCAGCTGAAGGACGCCTCCGGGTGCGGGAATTTCTCGCTACATTGAAGACCTGTTGGTGACCCTCTGCTGTTGTTTTTTATTTGGGCGGGTTGTTGTCTCTTTGACACATTCCCCATTTCCATTCTCAATTTATCATAAGTTTCAAAATCTGCGTCAACTAATTTTGCCTCTTTAAAGGTATAAAATGAAATTAAGCCATTTTAACTTTACTATGGCATGGAACTAGAGAACTAGAACAAAAGGGGACCAAACCCCCGATGCCTCTTATCTTATCCGCCACTGCATGTGTGTATCAACGACATGACGTTTTACAAATACGCAAATCGATACTTGTTCTGAAACTATACTATACTATACTATACAGCAGACATATATATGAAAAAAAGATGAGGTAAATGTATGAGTGCCAAATGCGTTAACTGTCCACCCAAGATACAATCTGTTAAAAGTAAGCAATCATTATTTCAACGCTGAAAAGTAAACTATAAAGGGACGAAAATTTACTAGTGTAAACAATTCAAACCAAAAAATACAAAATGAGAAGAAAAAATATCTAATAAATAAAAGAAATATAAAAGGTGTAGATCCAACGATGCAATTTTTGCAAACCATATCAGAGTTCCCGTCCTCGTCGCTCATATACATTGGTCATATGGATTTTACGAACACAAAATTCAAGGATCACTTATTTAACTATACTTTTAATAAAGTTGCTGTCCTTGTGAATATTAGCACCGACGGATAGCTTTAAACTAGTAAGTTTGTTTAATAGGTAATTATGTTTCGTTGCTGTCTTGCGGACAAATACCTAAAGTTTCCGTGTCATTTTCAAACATATTAATGGATATATATTTGGGTTATTCAAAACTCTTTTCTTTGCTTTTTGGAAAATTGTCATATGTAGCAATCAATACAAATATACATTAATTGTCAGAAATATTAAAGAATTAAATAACTCAAGGATTTGTATAGAAAATCCTTGACGCACCCTATAAGCTGTTTTACTTTTGGAATAACGTTTTATCATTATTGAAGTTTAGTTTTTTTGGCACAAATAAAAGAATAGATATTTTTTTTTCAAAATAAGGGCATATCCAATGCAACCCCTCTTTGAAGTCCTCTAAAAAAAAGTAAAATTCACCCGTATTGGTATGCTGGTGTACGTATATCACACGTTCCGTCTACAATATACTGAAATGACACGGCCGGGTATTATAAAGCTATTGAGGGACTTTCAATGTCACATTCATATCCCTGGGTGAAGAAATTACAGGTTTGTGAAACACCGTGTGTACACTGACTTTTAAATGAGTTTTAGTATACCATGCTGTCTATTCTGAGCAATTTTTGTAGGTTATAAATGAAAAGGGAAATCCGTCAAAAACATTATGTGAACAGAAAGCGGGCTTTGCAAACGTGTCCCTAACGATAGAAAATGTCGAATTGATTATTCGATCATTCGAATATGAGTGAATAATGAATATTTATTTTATTTAGAATTTCATATTAGTTATTTTTGTTAATTGTATTTCATGTATTTACAAATTTTATACAAACTCATGACGATTTAGACCTTCACATTTCGTGTAGAGCTAAGACCCCGTTCACACTATAGCATTTTTTTTTAATCGATCTAATTTGAATCGATCTAAATAAAACCAGTTAGCGTTCACATTATCTTTAATCATAAAGATCTCTACCGGTCTAAACCGATCCACTGCGTTAACACTACAATTAAAAACGCAATCGATCTAACCTTTTTACCCGTAATCTGTAAACATTGTGTAAACATTGATACTCTGACACACACACTTGAAAAAAAAATGGATAAAGTTATTGTTTCTCCTGAATCAGAAGTTAACATTTTGGTACAGGTGTTATTGCCGCGTTTTCTATAATTTTGAAAAAAATATCCGTAGTAACGAAGTTACAACACGACGAAATATTGCGGTTCCTGAAACGAAAAAAAAATCATAAGAAAAGAAGGCACAGATTTCGCAATGCAAAGCGATGGCGAAGACTAAATGTTTTCAGTTTTTTTTTTAAATGTCTGTAAACAGAGAAATATGGGTTAAACAACGAACCTCTGAGATAGTTTTGGCGCTGTACATGCGCATACATTATTTTCGATCCATTCGTACTAGTTTAAGCCGATCTCTGCGTTCACATTTAAAGTAAGATCGGTTTACTTTAGACCGACTCAAACTAAACTACCTCTTTTGGTGTTTTAGTTTAGACCGATTGAAGACAGATTCAAAGCGTTCACATTGGCCCTTAAATCGATCTAAAGTGAACCGGTCTAGTTTAAATCGATAAAAATGTCCTAGTGTGAACGGGGTCTAAGACACCTGTTTCTAGTTGAAGACTAAAAATGCGGTCTTGATTTAACTATGGTGTTTTTGTCGTTTGGTTGCTGTCAAATTGAAGTATATCCCACATCTCCTATAGTATGTGCTTTAAAATCTATGTATACGAATTCATAATTGAAAGGGTTATTTGCATGAGCATAGATCAATTCAATGAATATACTAATATATTAATCGGTGTGAGCTGTACCACATACTTATATATGAACATCATTAATTTCGATCTAAAAAAGTCCCTATAAAGAAATAAATATTTAAAAAAGTCTTAATAAATTCCGATGATCACAAATCTAATCTATATTCGATTTCAATTATTTTGTGATTATATATAATATGTTGGTATTTTTTTTGGCAGAAATAACATTTTTTTTATTTATCTGATATGACTTTAAAACACTGATTGAAGATGTATATAATGTTCACAAAGTATCATAATATTCCCAGTTAAAGGAAAATAACAGACTTTTTTTCTGTAATTTTTTTACAATGTTTTTAATTGTTTAATTATATCGTAAATTGCTAGGTCAGTGTCGGAATCCGGGCCATAGCGTACGTTTTGCCCTTGATTTGAAACTATATAGTTTTTAGCATTATTAAAATCGTTGTTTTTTGGTTTTTTTTCATCTTTGCTACACTCGACATTATTTCTTTCGCTGTATCACAGCTAGTGCATTAGTCTAAATGTCCGTACAATGTATAGTAATATTTCTATTCTTCACTTTTTTATTCTAAAATATAAGCGTTGTCTATTTTTATCTGACAAGCCCACACATGGACTTTTCAGTAGTATAGAAAGTTCGCTATAGTGTTCCATCCTGGTCTTAGTGCAGGTTCGAGAGCTTAGTGCACCAAGGCGGCCCGGCAAGTCCCTGACCCACAATAGCAACACCGTCCTTTTGAGGATCAATTTGTTAAATTGCCGGAACTATCATACTAACAGCATAATAGTCCCCGTCACAGACATATATAATAAAACAATGTATTATATGTCTCTGTCCCCGTTAAATCAGAGCTCTACCGTTAAATAGTAATTGTTATTAATGTTACTAAATTCTATGTTTACGCTATCTCAATTTGTAAATAGTTATTTTGTATAATAGAGTGTCTTGTAAGTCATTTTTGGGAAGGATATTGTTTTTTTTTATAGTGTATGTAAATAATTGTGTAGGAATAAACAATCAATTTATAATGCATTATAAAAAAAGCTAAACCATGTCGACCGTATGTTACCGCAAACAAGACAGCTGATTGGATAATTAGATAGATTGTTACGCCTATATTGATACTTGATGTCCAATCGAATACCAGCAGACACCTGTCAGTAAAAACAAAAATGCAGGCGTGGATATATTAGAGATTTATTTGTGTATTCGATATTTGAAAAATAAGTTAGGTAATCACTTTTCGTTTTCCCCTTTTCAGGTGAATTTATATAACTGTTTTTACACTTTCTTATTCAACAGAAAGGTATTCAAATATGAGCGTTACCACAAGATTTTTTTTATAGCAAATTGTGTTTTCCGGAACGTCCTACCTCTGAAAAAGTTGAATCACACAAGTTTTATCTACCATGTACATAAAGGACCACTATTAAATTTTATATGTAAATTGTAAAAGATTAAGAATATTTTTTATATCTGTACTAAATAATTTTCTGAAATAAAATAAAGCATATTTCTCTCTGCCTAAATGCAACCGTAAGCACATTTTCATACTATTCTTTATCTATTTGCAAAAGACGAAGAATTCCCCTTAAACTGTAAATTATTAAACAGACAGACACACTTTAAAAGACAAAATACAAGCGTTTTATACCATCCAAAGAAATAAGTTTCTATAAAGTAACCAATCCTTAATTCACAACCGTCAAAACTCTGAACACATTTTTGATATTTATCCAAGAGATTATAAACTTCAAACCAAGTGGAAAAAAGAAAAAAAAACGTTTTTAATTTTTTGGGGTAGACGAGTAGCAAATTGAATCAGGAAGTGTTATTGGAAAATATTTAAGATATATGATGATTTTTGTAAGCAACGTGGCAAAAAAACACGCATATAGAGTTACGTAGGTGACTTTTCCTTGAGTGAATGTCGTGTTAGCAATATGAATAATGGATTCAATTTTATCGGGAATTCTTTATTAAAATAGTCTTTGTCTCACAACGGATAATACTTTAGTTATCATGGTTATTTGACAGAACGATGTTTAAAAAAAAGACAGAACGAATTTAATATCATCTTTCTCTTTTTTTATAGTGTAATTATAAGTATGTTTTAACTGGCAAGAAATTATTCTGTAAATTTCTGTTATTGAATATCAAGAAAGAAAATAAAATCCCGAAATTGATTTGAAACTTTGATGCTCAATAGTTTTCCTGGAAAATGTTCACATCCCTTGGGGATAATTAGTGTACATGTACGTCCAGTTGCATTTATATTACATGCATGTCATCACGATGATGACGAATTTCTTCCTTTATTCGAGAACAATCTAAATAAAAATAAATTTGTGATTTTACTACGTCCATAACTTCGATGAACCAAAGCAATCTCTGTCTTCTTCTTCTTTTCTTTTTCTTTTTCTTCTTCTTCTTCTTCTTCTTCTTCTTCTTCTTCTTCTTCTTCTTCTTCTTCTTCTTCTTCTTCTTCTTCTTCTTCTTCTTCTTCTTCTTCTTCTTCTTCTTCTTCTTCTTCTTCTTCTTCTTCTTCTTCTTCTTCTTCTTCTTCTTCTTCTTCTTCTACATAATGTTGGCATCTAGTCTATGATTACATAATGTTGGCATCTAGCCTATTTACAAAACTTTTACCCAATTAACGCAAAACGTATGTTTCTTTCTTATGTATACATGTATACATGTATCTATACTATTAAACGAGAAGACCTCATTTTGTGTGTCACTTCTCTTCTTGCCACAATAAATTAATCAACACGCCTCTACTCTGTGTCGTATAGGTACAGTGCATAGTCGCATTTGTCATCCATTCATATGATTATTCAGATTGAGTTATTTTGGGAGAAAAACGAGAAAAAGATGTCAGACCACCAATTACTCCCTCCAATTTAGAACGTATGTAAAAGTAGCCCTACTCTGACACAAAATAGTGCTTTTGATGTCCTTGTTTACTTAAACTAACCAACAAATTTGCAGAAATGAAACTTTTGGTGAAAGAGAAATATATTTCTAGATCATTTTGAGCCAAAATTTACTTGTCTATGAGTTTGCATTAAAAATTGAGGATTAATGTGCTCCATAGTATACTAATTCTAGATTTCCAGAAAACCATTTTTTTTTTGAGTACCTCTGTTTTGAAAATTGGCATGTAGAAAGCTGATACATGTACAATTAAGGATATACCTGGTTTCTATGAAGTTAAACTTAAGGTAAAATATTTAGAAAGCTGTGAAAATTGTCCGAAATTTTAAGTCAGATTAGACTTCCGGTTTGCGTTTTTCTGTATACTTTGAACATGTATGTATACTATGAATAAAGTGTATTTTCAAGTTAACTATCCACGGCGGTCACAGAGTTTACTAAATAGAGAGGATCAGCTGTATACTATATCAATGACCACCATGGATCGATTAGTAAACTTACTATTCTTAGATATATTCTTATATACTATTGATAGAATTGAAAGTAAATACACTTTTTTTTATTTGTAAGGGGGGCTGACTGACCTAAGGGGAGGGGGGGGGCTGCTCCAGTCAATCAATTTTTTCACACGAAAGAGGGCGGGTTCCAAGACCCCCCCCCACCCCTGATTCCGCCTATGCAAAATTCATTGATTACAAAAAAAGAGAAGAAAATGTGGTATGATTGCCATTTTAAGATAACTCTCCAAAAGAGACCAAAATGACACAGAAATTAACAACTATAGGTCACCGTACGTCCTTCAACAACGAGCAAAACCCATACCGCATACTCAGCTTCAAAAGGCCCCGAAATGACAATGTAAAACAAATCAATCGAGAAAACTAGCAGCCTTATTTATGTACAAAAAAAAGTCCGAAAAACAAATATGTAACCCATAAACAAACGACAACCACTGAATTACAGGCTCCTTTCTTAAATGTTCATAATATACTAAATGTATGTTCATACTGTAATGGATAGAAAACCAAAAATTGGGAATTTTGGAAATAAAGGAGGAGGGATAAAAAAATACATTTCCTGTCCCCAATAACCTATGATACTTTTGCTGAAATGCTCCAGTCATTCAATATTTTATAAAATTCTTCCAACAACACTTTACATACCGTTTAAACTACGCTCTGAATGCCCGCGATTTCGCAGGTGTGTTCTAGTATATTTTAAATTGCGCTTTAGTTCGATAACCGTTATATCCAGGGGCCAGTAACAAGAAACTTCTCTAAAGTTCTCGTATTTCATAGATTACGATAACACAAAGAGTGCGGAAATAATCTTTTAATAGTGTAACCCAAATCATTCTTTCCTCGCCTTTTTCTTTCCCTTAACAACGCTTAAGAATATCCCTAAAGTGGTCTCATTCTAAGCACACTTACTAACTTTACGTCCTGACCGTCAACTTTTTTTTTATTTGAGTTAGTCATTGCCAAATAAAAACTCTCTTGCGTTTTGAAGTAACAGGATGTTTTGCTTACATAGTCAGCTAAATTATTGATTCTGATAAAGTTACAAATGTGGTAAATTTAAGACAAAAAATAATATAATGGTTCAGTGCGAAAGACCACTTAAACCAAGTTTTAAACAAGAAGAAATATCCTCATATACCCACAACCGAGAAATTTGATATAAACAGTTTATGTCCGGTGCATTTTCATGGTTATCTATCTATAAATAAAGGAAAGATTCTATTCATTTTCATAATCCCGAACGACGATGTTTTATAGTTGTGGGGGAAATTTGAGGATCATAGAAAATTAAAAAGATGTGGTATGATTGCCAATGAGACAATTCTCTACCAGAGAACACATGACGTAGAATTTAACAACTTTCGATAACCGTACGGTCTTCAACAATGAGCAAAACCATACCTTATAGTAAGCTATAATAGTAGGCCGCGAATTGAAAAATGTGAAACAATTCAAACGAGAAAACTAACGGCCTAATTTAAGTACAAAACAATAAAACGAAAAACAGATATGATATACAGCAACAAACGACAATCACTGAATTACATGTTCCGGACTTGGGACACGTAAGACAGTGTTTGAAAGTTTTTGAACAATTTGAGGATAGGTATATATATAAATCTTATTTTATAGTTTTTTTGGGAAATTTGAGGATCTGTATATATGAGACAAGTGTTTAAAACAATATTTTAGCGTCTAAAATGGTCTCTTTAGTGGAGTATCAGGAAAAAAAGGGCTGGATATAATTATAGGGGTAAACAAGGAAAAAAACTATTTTCTAAATGAAATCATTCTTCTAATAGTACAAATTAAACGATTACAGATTCAAATTTCCCAAAATTTGAAATCGGGCGGGTGTTTAGGCTGGGAGAAAGGGGGAGAGTATAAAGCCATAAATCATTTATGCTCGCTCTGTCTAACCGATAGTTCTTGCAATAAGTTTTCCATCCGTCACAAATTCAACAGGATATCAGCGGTCGCGGAATAAACGTCTTAAAAAGCGATCAAGATTTCTTCGTCTGGTTGTCTTCATATACATGTAAAACAAGCGCCATTTTCATTCTAAGAGTAGTTTGGGGTGGGTAAAACCACACTTACATTTAAACGAGTTAGGTAAAAATCGTGTTACGCTCGTAAATTCTTGAGTTTATGCAAAGGGTTCTTACTAAAGGACAAAAAAAAAATGTTTTTGAGTTACCCGATTTGAAAAGTTTATGATAAGGGTATGCAAAGAATTCCCTTAGATCCGTAAGAATTTTGAAAGTCTTATAAGGGCTGTCAATCATTCTAAGATTGATATAAGATTGCTTCTTGTTACACTCTCACTCATTAAGAGGCTTCTTGTTACCTGGCGTATAAACGAATAGTCGACAAGTGCCGTGCATTTTTTTAAATCAATATTTTTGGTATGTTCCAATCTGTCCTTCACTATTCAAGTATTGACAACGATAACGTTAAATTAATGTCGGATTGATGTAAAGCAGTCTAGTAATACTTGAATCATGTGATCATTATTTTGTAATATAATTACAATAAAGTTCGTATAGTACATGTAGTATGTATACGGAGTCTTCCGAATAAGGCCGTGTTCACACCAAACGTCGTGTAGAGTAAACATGTTTACAATTAGTTTAGTGTAGTGTACACTGGTTTCACATTACATTTGTTCACATCTATACACCTTGTTTAGCTACCTGTACATAAGATTTGTTCCCACTTGTAAACTATATGTCATTTAAATGTTCATTACGTAGAACTGAATTCAAATTTTTTGGACAATTTTTCTAGCGGTAAGGGAACAACCATTTGACTTCAAAAGGGGGGTGGGGGGGGGGTGGGAATGGAAATATTCCGTTATCCAATTTGATAAAAAAAAACGGTCATACAGATGATAAAAAAATATTCTGAATCAAGAGTTTCCCCATACATTATAGTGTTAAATATTGAAAAAAAAATGTATTTGATCACCAGTATTGAAAAAAAAAGGAATAAAAACGTACGCGTGAAAAAAAATCTGACTCAGATAAAAAAAAAAATAACCCTCCCCCTTTTTTAAGTTAAGTGGTTGCTACTTTATGAAAATCATTTTTATAATTTGCAGTAGTTTGAATATACTAGATATGTCTCGATTACGAATTAGAAAACGTTAGCCGCTGCAGCAGCGTGCTTACAGCCGAAAAAAAGGATTGAGATATTAGGGATCACTACATTTTTATCTTTTCTGTTTGTTTCAAATGGCATTTCTTCTCCAAGGAGTATTTAGTAAAAGAATAGGGTAACGTTTTTTTTAATTTATTTTAAGTGTTATTTAACGCATTTGAGATACTAGACAAACATATCATTTTTTTTAGTTATGCATTTATGCGTGAATCGTTGTTTCAGTAAAGACCAGTGGCGAATATTTGTGTGTACGTCAAGTCGATTCGGGGAGACCTTTTCAAACGAATTAGGCAGCAACTATTTACCCCATTTTTTGGGGAGGGGGAGCAAAGGGGGGGGGGTAGAGGGGCGTGGGCTATTGATTATTTTTCAGGACAAATTTTGGTGAGAATTCGAAAACAATTTTAGCATTATATATAGTGGCAGCTGAGGGTGAAACAAACAATTTTTTTCAGGGCCAAAAACTGGAAACATTTTTTGTTTCCAAAACAAAATCCATAGCTCACCACCTAACCCCTTGCCTTTATGTTTTATACTCAACTATAACAGCCCCCCCCCCCCCCCACCGAAAATCAATTGGTTGTTTCCTTGTGGGTTCGGCAATGATGCTGCTTTGAGTCTTGATCAGGGGTTAATAACGTACGTGAATTTTTTTTAACAAAAAAAAATCTGTAAAATTTAGACAACAATTTCTGTAAAGAACTATACTAATAATTATCAAAAACATCAATTTTAATCAAAAATAGTTTCCTCCTTAAATATATACACGGTAAAACTAATGTCCTAAATGCCTAGTTTTGAGTACACTTAACCTACACAAGGCCTACATTGACTATCGACTGTGTGTAGATAAAACATGATTTACACTACATGTAAACATTGAGTTTTATCAATGGGAACGCAATTGTGTTTAGTTTACGTGTGAGTTACACTAACACAACACCGAATTTAGGTCAATGTGAACACGGCCTAAGATTGTTTGCTATCGGAATTCGGATTGATGTTGGAATACGTGGATGTAAGGTGTCATTTTTATTTAAAGTATATACTTACATTTTTCCAAATTTACTCTTGGTAAGAAATATGTAAATAGATTTTTATTTTATCAAATCTTTTTTTTTATTTGGTATTATTTAGATTTTTACAAATAATATTCTTTACACACAAAATGTTATTAATAAACAAACGTATGAGTTTAGTAATGACTAGTATATCACTTTCGGACACGCAAGACAGAGATGTATATTATACACCTGATAGTTCAAAATGAAAAGTTGCAAGCTATCGGCCGTGTACAGTCCTCAATACCCTCATAAAGGAAACGATGCATGAACTTGCAAGTCCGACAGGAAATCGTTTGAATACCTGGTCGTGTCACCTCACAATACCTTTTGGGGTAATACCTTTAGCCATGCTGGTGAACAGATGAGGGAAAGTTCGATTTTTTTTTAAATCACATAAAAGAATTATGAATACTTATTTATGATTTGAACTTTGACTTTTTAACTAATTCCAATAAAAACAGTTTAGAAATGACAGACCAGGTTTTTTTTAAATAACATTTTCCCTATCAAGTTAGATAGATCGGATAAAACAACCGTACCATTGGAGCAATGCAATAAAAAATAAAGTATGCTATCAATCAAAATTAAAAACTTTTGAATGTAACAATATGGTACAAATCTGTTTGATTTACCGAATTTGCATTTTTTTTTATCGAAATGAAAATGTTATAAACTGCTGCCGGTTAATATTAATAAGAAGATGTGGTATGTGTATCAATGAAACAACTCGCCATCAAGTCACATAGTATAGAACATTCCATTATAATTCAATAGTACGGCTTCAACACAGAGTTTTGGCCCACACCGAACAGCTTGAGCTATAATTATAACGGTCCCTAAAATGACTAGTATACAACAATTCAAAACGGACAAACACATTAAAGTCTAATCTATAAGTACGGTCATTTCGCTACGTTATTTTATAGCTTTTTGGTCAATTTCGAAATAGCAAGTAAGCGTCTCACTGTTTTGTTTTAAATGAGAAGTAACACTGGTTCTGATTCGCAACCGAAATATAAACCGTACATTAGATTTTATCAATCGTTTCTAACTATAAACATTGTGTGATATTTCTCTATGATAGATTGACTCCTGTATAAGTTCTTCCACAATTTACGCCTGTTTTGCTCCAGCGACCGGTATTACAATTTAACACTGTTTTAAAAGTTCATTGATCTGTTACTTCATTTACAATTTTGAGCAAGACTGAACTGTTTATTAAGGTAGCACAATACAAAGATTTTTCATCCCCAATCAGACATTTTTAAACTGATGTAATTCCACTCATCTTTCTTTAAATTTTATAAATGAGGTACCAAAAGAAAAAAGAAGGATTAATCTTTCAAATTGTGATAATTTTATTATGAAATAATTATTACATAATTGCCATATTGAATGAATGAATGAATTTTATTCTCATCAACTAATGACATAGTTATAGAGACAATAAGTATATACAACAATATAATATACAGTGCATGTATGAGGAAAATGATATACATTAACCAGGAGGAGAGACTTTCACATTAACAGCTTTAATATATCGACATAATTTTTCTAAAACAGTAATATTATTTGAGGAAAACAGATTACATAATTTCAAGGTGTTTGGATTTTTCCAACAAAATTTCGGTACATATTTTTGTCTTTCATTAACGAAAGATTTACAAGACAAAATATAATGATACTCGTCACCAATTTCAGCCGAGCCACAGATACGACATAATCTATGATTTCTCGATAGATTGTGATGTCCATACTTGAATAAATTTAGCTTCTTTGTTATTCATAGCATCCCAAAATACTTTATAGATTCTTGCACAACACAGTTTGACCTCCAAAACTTATTTTTGAATATTATATGTCTCTGCTTAAATTCAACAAATGTCAACATTATCTTCATCAATTTTATTATTTAACAAAACATTGTTTTTCATTACAAGTTATTTCATATATTAATATACAGCTAGTGAATATTTGTTGTTTCCGAAAATATCAGATTTAAATTATATACGCAATGAATAATTTCTGTGAAGTTACTTTTATTTCCGTGACATATTTAATTTACGAGTACAATATAGTAAAACAGAAAAACAGAAACGGTAAATATACAGGAATACCTAAAGTTTCGTAAGTAATTGCAAGGGACCACACGTTACTTATTTTTCACGAGTTTTCATAGCACTTAGCAATTTTTGAAACGAATATGTGAGATAAAGATCTACTGCATTTTGGCAAATTCAAATTATGTTATACATCTTACTATTTTTTTTCTTCAACAGATTCACATTTTTAAAACCGTGCATCAATATTTAATTTTTTTAAATGTCACGTGTATTGTTCATTCATTTGTTAAAAATTGTGAAGCGTGCGACTTTACTAAGAATACACGCATTTAACTAAATTCGATAAAATTTGAAAAAAAGAAACGAGACATAAATCAAGGTTGTTTTGCTTGAGTGATTTACCTGTACAAAGCTCGGGTCTCAACAATGTTTAAAACGAATTGATGCCAGTTTGAAATAGTTTAACGGGGGCGTGGCCTATTAGTTTGACGTACATTACCATCAACTTGATTTCAATTGATTGACTGCAAAGAAATCTATTTGACTGGCGTTAAAATGCATTGAAATGAATTGAAATGAATTAAAACTAATTTTTAATTTTTGTCAATCTTTATCAAATGACGATTAATCTCATTTAAATATCGTTAACACGTTTTTGTCCGTTCAAGCTAAATTCGGGTTACTAGTGTCCTATATTGCTAATACTTAGATGCTTTCCCTTTTTGGGCCCGAACCAAACGCTGAAAAGATACACTGCAAATGAAGCATGTTTTACACTAATCAGAGATCAGTAAGGGGCCCAAGATATGTTAACAGTTCTTCTTACTGACGTACTACTTTTTACTTTATACTGAGCGTTTTCCTCACTATGAAGTATGCACATTCCATTTTCATATTAAGTAAGTTTAAACACTAATTGCACGGTAGATATATATTTTGTTCGGATAAACATATATCATAAATTTTATTTAAGCAACTAAAATGTATCTATTTTATTATAATACAAATGAAAATAACAAGAATATAAACAGTACGTTTGTAAATTTAACTCTAAATGTATTTACATATCTAAATGACTGTGTTTTATATATATATATATAAATGTATATGTAAATTAATACCCCAGTCCCCTAGGCCACGATCGCACTACGATTTGTGAAAAAAATGCAAATTTTGATGATCGTAGTGCGATCGTGTAGATCGCAGTAAGGTCGTATCACGGTCGTGGTGAGGTCTTCAAGATCGTGAAGAGCGTGGCCAACTTTGAACATGTTCAAAACAATCGTGGTGCGGTCGTGGCGAAATCAGGTCGTAGTAGAAGCGTAGTGAGAGCGCACTAAGATCGTAGTGAGATCGCAAAGGTCGCTGTCCAATCGTAGCGAGAGCGTAGCGAAAGCGTGATTCTATTCGGAGAGACTGCGCTACGATCGCACAGCGACGTTATCACGACCTCACTACGACCGTCACGTTCTCACTGCGACCCAACTACGCTTCCACTACGACTATACCACGATGTTCACGACCATAGTACGATTCTAGCACTCCCTTGTCGTCCTCATCACGCTCATCTTACAACCTGACTACGTTCACGCTACGACCATCATTCTCATTGTCATTTTCACATAAAATGTATAAAAAAGCTATCTAGATTTTGTTTGTTTGAATGTAATTATCCATTTGCTCTAACAGCTCAACCATGCTTCTCGTTTTATATAGATTAGACCGTTGGTTTTCCAGTTTAAATGGTTTAACACTAGTAATATTTTGGGTCCCTTATAGCGTGCTGATTGATGTGAGCCAAGGCTCCGTGTTGAAGGCCGTACCTTGGCATATAATGGTTTACTTTTATAAATTAATACTTGGATGGAGAGTTGTCTCATTGGCACTCATACCACATCTTTCTATATATATTGATACATCTATGTCATCTCTGCTATCGTTCACTAAAATATCGTCATTGAGCTTTATGGACCAGCAATAGGTTGTAATTTAGGTTGGATTGGTCGGTCCGACATCTCTGCTTGATCAGGATTCGCTACTTTGCTCCCTTTGCCTCTACATCAACTCCTACCACCATGACCACGTGTTCTGGTAGATTTTGGTGGCATGACTGTATTGTTTCCGAGAAATCTACGATTTAATCAGAAAAAGAAGGAATTGAACTGTATTGATATGGAACACGATGTTGACGTTATTGCTGAGAACGTAGTAAGATAGCGCTATGAACGTAGTATAATCGTGGTAAGAACGTGTTATAATCGCAGTAAGATCGTGTTGCAATCGGATAACTCGTGGTATGGTCGTAGTTAGAACGTGAAGAGCGTAGAAAGATCTTGATAAGCGTAGTCAGGTCGGAGAATAAGCGCGTTGAGAACGTGGTATAATCGTAGCGGGATTTTGTAGAAGCGTAGAGAGGACGTAGTAGCATCATGAAAGCAACGAAAATTTACATTGTCATGCCGCTCATACCGAGACTTCACCACGATCTAAATTTATTTTAGATCGCGGTGAGCGTGGTGCGATCGTGGTCTAGAGGGACTGGGGCTTAAGGTATTTTCGGGGTGTTTTTTCCAAATCCTATTTCGGGCGACCCCTTGATTTTAAGAGGGCGTATCTTATTAGTCATGCCCGATTAACTTTAACTGAATTGAACCCCAACTTAAAGACATACATCGGGTAAATAAGTTCGAGGTACAATAAGTAGACAATAGAAGTCCTTTGTGAAATAAGATCGTCCCAGGTTTCTTAGAAAATAAATTTGCGTTGAATAACAATGAAAAATGCACGAGTAGGTAAAAACTTTTAAATGTGTCCCGCTATTCTATAGTATGGTAGCAACGATATTCAAAAATATGCAATGGGAAAAATGACGAGTTTCTTCAATTTTAACAATTTAAGGTCATCCTTTGAAAGAATCGTGTCAATGGTATTACCAATTTAAAGCATACATTTAGGTACTAACTATTATTGTTTAACATCAAACAACTGTTCCAATTTGTTATTTAGGTTTAAATTACGACTTATTGACATTATTCATATAGCTGTGCATTCTATTTAAACATAAATTTCAGAATACATTGTGGTAAAAAAGTTGGCTGTCCTAATTATGGCCGTTGTAAATACTAAAAAATACACTTAAACTGAATATATGTGAATTGTATAAGATTAAATGATAATAATATACCTAATACTTCATACACGACATAAAAACACACTTTCATTTATGAATAAAGATTAAAAAAATGTTGCATTTTTATATAGTAACACCACTGACCCTTCAGTAACTCCAATGACACAAAAGTATCACCGATGACATCACATTTCAAATTTTACCTTTATCAAGTACTGAACACAAAGCCAAGATCACCGAGCAAAAGAAAAAGATGAAAAAATAATTCTTACGCTAAAAAATCTCAAATTATATAACATAACATCCATTACTAAAAATGTCAATAATGTTGATAAATAGTGTCATTGGTGTTACCAGCATACATCAGTTTGTGAAAACTGTGTATATATAATACATGATATTGTTAAAACATTGTTAAATAAGTATTGTTTTTCATAATAATATGATGTTTAGCTTGTTAAACATGAAAGAAACACAAAACATTGCTGATTGTCATGATATATTCAGTGGTGTTGCAAAACTGGTCAATGGTGTTATTTTATCAAAATGGTCTCACCATTGACAGTAACACCAATGATTTAAGGTGTATTTTAAGATTCAGTTACGAAATAAGTGCTCCATTCCCCTATTCTTTATGTTTTTACTGGTGCATGTTTTTATAATCAATATGTTTCATTATTCAAAGTTAAGGAAATGTTTTTAAAAAATGATTTTTATAAAGAGTACACCATGGACACTATCTCCAATTACGATGTAACCTTTACTTACTTTTACGATTTTTTCACTAAATCTTCAACATAATTGTTTGTTTTCTTTTGCATAAAATGCTTACAAGTAACATTGCTAAGGGAGAAATTGTTGTAAATGCCCAAATGTTGCGAAAGATAACTTATATCTTACTAATTTGTCCTTTGGTAACACCATTGACTTAAAAAATGTAACATTTCCTTTTGGTGAAAATTTTTATTATAAAACCAACATACACCTCCCAAAATCATTTAAAAATGTTTGTATGTATCAAATGCAATAAAAAGTGATAAATCATAATAACAAATGATATGGATAAAAGTCCTATTTCAAGTCTGAAAGGATTTATTGTAAAAAATAACAGTTAATTCTGGCTATCTTCAAGGGTTTAAGAAAACATTAAGGATGTTTTTATAACATTTCATACTGTATACAGTATATTGTGTATCACAAAACATTCATATCTAACATATGCAAGTGTTATTTTGATATATTTTCATGTCTGTGACTTAAAAAGACCCAATAACATAGTTTTGCATGTTTTTTTGATAATGACCCACATACAAATAGAAAGAAAAACAAATTGATGTTTGATTTTCCTTTAAAACAAAATGGCATTGTATACATTTGTTGGTACTTGAAATCGAAATTATTTTTCAATCCGTCCAGTTGTCAGATTCTTGAAGGTAAAAAAAAATGCATTTTATTTACGAAGTAATTATTTTGCTAATAAGTTATTATAACAAACGTTTGAGTTATCAAGTCTAAGTTTCTGATTTTAAAATCTATCGCAAAATGACTTTCGTTAAAAGTTTGCCTTAAGGATTAGCTTGAAGGAAAGCATAAACAATTGAAATAAAGCAATATATATACACAATTCCCTTTAACAGTACACATAAAATTGCAGATTTGGTTATATATTCAAGGAATCAACTGGAAAGAAAATCACCCAGAGAACAGGAGAATAAAGTAATTTCTACTGCATGTCAAACTTGACTGGAATTGCAACAAGTCTGCATTTCAAAATTCGATCAGAACAAAAAAGATATACCAACAAAGTCACATAAATTTATAATAATGGCAAAACATTCATTAGTACAAAAAAACAAAAAACAAACAGTATTGGACCATAAGATAATCAAAGTTACTGTAACTGAAATCATGCATGTTTATTGATTGATTTTCTCGCTTGAGCCGGGACGAGTTGAGATGACCAATGATAATCTGTTTATCGCTATTTTACTCGGCCAACGTTGTCAACTTCATGTCAATTTCATTAGCAACGCAATGTACGTGCTCCCTTACTTTATATCATTCGATAGTTTTCATATCACTCGACTCCACTGAGAAAGGAAATTATCAGACAGCAAGACCAAAGGAAAATTTCGAAAAATAGCGATAATTAACGATATTGATTATTTACAATCCCACCAAAAGGTTTCATCTGAACACAAGCATCGAAAAATATGCACATTACTCTTTTTGAAAAATAATTCTTAACCATTAGTTCAAAGAACAACATTTTGGCGATTCCAATTTCGCGAGCTTTTCCTGTATCATTTCTGTTATATTTTTGCTACTTGTCCCCTTTAATGCAGACCTCAAATCAGTGCAATCTATATTGTATCTTAAAAGTAGTTCTACCACGTCGATATTCCCTGTCTTGCAAGCTGCTTTCAAACCTGATGCAATATCAAGTGACGAATTGTCAAATTCCTTAAGTAGACACTCGATAACTTTTGTACATCTCGAAAAACTTCCACAAGCTGTTTCCATCGCCGATTTTTGGTCAAATTTACTTTCTCTATATCTTTTAATAAAAGATTTTACTAAACATTCGTGACCCCTTTTACACGCCCAAAAAATTACTTGTTTTATATCAAAAAGGTCGTGATCAAATTTTTTAAGTAAGAAATCAACTATACATAGTGTGTCCCAATTCGACTCGCACGCACGCTGCATTACTAACTTCATTTTAATTTTTCTATGGTCTATGCTTTCAAGAATAAGACGTACTAACTGAAAATGTTGATATTCAAATGCCTCGTTAATAGCTGATTGCAGATCATAACAATCCTGTGAAAATTTGTTCAGTAAATATTGCACAAATTCTGTACGTTCATTTTTACAGGCGCTGATTAAAATTTTTTTCATATCAAAAGATTCACAAGTGTATTCTTTGAGCAAATATTTGATAAATTCATCATGACATCTGTCCAGTGCCCAGTCCATAATCTGTTTTAAATAAATGCCTGATTGCCCGTCACAATTGTTTATTAAACATTTGAGGACTTCTACATTACCCATTGTATTGCCACACGCTTTATTCATTGCTGATTGCATATCAAACGCTTTAGTACCAAATTTGTTAAATAGTGATTCCACAATTTCCACTTTGCCATTCCAACAAGCTTCATTCATTGCAGATATCATGTCAAATTTATTGTTTTCTACAGTTTCTAATAAAAATGTTATTAAATCCCAGTTGCCATGACCACATGCTTTGTTCATAGCAGATATCATGTCAAAATTGTTTTTTTTATGCTCGACCAAAAAATATTTAACTAGCTCTATGTTACCGTTGCAACAAGCCAAGTTCATTGCAAGATCCATATCGATAATACATGGGCCATATTTCTTTATTATGGTTTCTACGTTATTCATGTTGAAATCTTTAAAGTAAAGACATTTGAGGAATATATTAGGATTTAAAACTATGTGATTGTCCACAGTGTTTACAAATATTGTCAGTGATTTTTCGTTTTTTAATATTTCATGCATGTTGACAAGAACTTGATCCGACATGTCATCGTTTCGCTTCTCTGATTTAAAAATGTCCCAAATTCTTTTAGCTTTTATTGAATTGCAAATTCTACAACATATCAAAAAAGAAACCAAACTGGCATCTACATAAAGTTTTCGTAAACTGCTATTGGAAGCTAATTTTTCTGTGATGTGCGTTTCTAAACATGGCAATGTTCCATCACTGCAATATATCATAAATGCAATTGGCATCACAAATGGACACGACGATGATACAGCCGGTTGATCATTACGTTCAGGGAACTTTACAGAATATTTTCTTCCGGGAAAGACATCTATGATTGCTTCTTCATGTTGCAGCATTGCTTTTATAACCTCTGACCCCGATTGTTGTATAATAGGAGACTCACATAGCCTCTTGAAAAATAAAAACGGTTCCTTGTCTTTACAATTTCTTAAATGAAATATAATTCGATCAGCAAGATCTCTATAATTAACGGACGGAATTACAAATAAAACATCCCCTTTTAATTTATTGTACTTTTCTGGTCGCGTCATTTCTATTATAAAGTCGAAATCCATCAACTTTATTGTTTCGTCTAACCTCATCTGGCATTCCGATACAACTAGAAATACAGCTTCAAATATTGACCGATGCTGAAAACAAAATCTGTTTCCTGTTTCCTCCTTTAAAAGGTATCCTTTTAAAAAATCAACACTTTTGCGTATATCAAAGTAAGTACATACTGTATCGTCTTTAAAAACCGAATGAAAGGTGCTACTTAGGTGATCCTCGTTTATATTTGTTAAATCTAATTTGTCCCCATTGAACAATGTGTACGCTAAAACTGTGAAATGATGCTTGCCTTTGTCGATTGTCTCTTTTATTTTTCTTATTTCTCCCAAGAGACCTTCATTTGCGTGTCTGAAGAAATTGACTCCTTGCTTTAAAAATGTCTCGTTTGATGTAAACAAGTAACAAACCTCGGGAAAGCCTAAACATGGATATTCTTTAATATTTAATATTTCATTAATACTTTGGAAAGATAATGACTGAGGGACTGTTGGATGACCTTTTAACCTTTCATCTTCATCTACTATTTCAATGTGGTTAAACCTCAAATAGTTCTCTAAACAATGTTTTCTATCTTTTCTACTCATTTTAAATATTTCAAGATCTACAATGTTTCTGAAGAGTCGCATTTTGTTAATAAACGGGATACACATCTGTTTTACGCTTTCTCTCATTGTGATGACGACTTTTACTTTCTGACCATTTACATAGGATGTCAATGCATTGACATATTTTAAATCCTTCTCTTCGTTAAGAGTGCAGGTAGTTTTACCAAATATGTCATCAAAAAGTATAATGCAAGTATCATCAATATCAATAGTGTCCTCAAACGCAGGTAAAGATGATTTAACGGCTGAATTTGAATATTCGTTCTGTTGTTTGGTATATTGGTGCAATAATTCTAGTCCTAAACGTGATTTGCCTGCTCCCGGATGTCCAGTTATTACAACGCAACCATACTTTAAAATGTGTTCCATTGCATTCGAAAATGCCTCCGTTGAAACAAATGTGCCCTCTTTTTTAGTATTGTCAATTTCAGCGTTACACAAACCTGTAAATGAAAGATAAGTATAAAGTAAAATCACAAAAATATTGAACTTAGAGGAAAATCAGTTTGGAAAGTCCATAATCACATGGTAAAATCAAATAACAAAACACATAAAAAAAGAATGGACAAGAACTGTCATGTATGTGTTAATTGCTCAGAAATGTCATGCATTTGAGAAAAAAACCAAACATTCAAGACAATTGTAAGGGTATATATAACTCCAAGTGAGAGAGAGAGGTTTAGCTAGTTATAAAATTTACAAAGTTTAATCCACCATTTTAGACATGAGAAAATGCCTGTCAAAAATCAGGAATATTACAGTTGTTTGATCTTTCGATTTGGTCATTTAATTAAGGACTTTCCGTTTTGAATTTTCCTCGTAGTTCAGTATTTTTGTATTTACTTTTTTCCAATACTTATGAGATGCAGATACAATAAATGGTCATGCAAATATGCTGGATCCAAAATATTTAAAAAGTTTAAAACTTAAGAGGACTGTTAACAACTAATAGAAACGAAGAGAATCAAACATTATAATTCAATCCGGATAAGAAATCAGAGCTTTACACCAGTTAATACATTCTTTAACTTTTTTTTAAAATTTCTGCAAAGCAATATCCGAATTTTCATGTTGATAGAGAAGTCTTGGGACACTGGGCTATTGATACTCTAGTGACTAGGATTCCTGGCATAGACAGGGTACTCAGTTGAAGCATAACATTAAAACAAGTTTCAGATGCAAATTTCAACCATTAACTTCTCAATATTGATACTGCAGAGAGTTTAATGGTTGAAATTCGCATCTGAACCAGTAAAAAGTAGGTTATGTAAATTGGTAATTCAAAAACTACTAAATTATATTTATATTTATAAAATTTATCCCCTATTATATCGTTTAAAAGTTAATTCAATCCCAATTGATTGCCTAGATTATCTGTTACCTGTCCGATTATAGCGCTATACTAGAGATGTCCAATAAAATGATTAACGTACGTAACTCGACGTACGACCGTTAAGGACCCTATGGAACGAGTTATTGCCAACCACGGAATTTGATTAAATTTGTCGCCTAAGTTAAAAAAAAAGTATTCCAAGACTTTTAAAATAACACACTGGAATTTTCTTTCATATACTTTTTTTTAAGTATGACAAAAAAGGATAGAAATAATTCATTTTATTTATCACGATGTTTTCCAGATTCCCGTCCTTATTTTACTCTTTACCTATTTATTATTAACACACATATCCAGTACCCATCATACGTACGATTGAAAAACTTGTGTCTAATCCGTTTATCATTTTTGAACAATGAAATATGTTTAAACTATACGTACAATTCGAGATATCTTTCATGGTTTTGATTATTACATTATTATTTTTCACTATACTTTGCAGATGAACGCCAAATTAGACTCTTTTTTGTCTTCCCTTTTAGCTTATCTATCTTTTTATTATTTTGTTGCACGGGAAATATTAAGAAGGATATGTTGCAGACAATCTCAGAAATATCGCAAGCAGAATTTGTCAGAATCTGTCTCTTTATAACGGTTAAAAATTCAGATAAAATTATCACTTCCATTCAAGTCATTAATAAAAGCATTTTTTATTTATCATAAAATGTATTGAAAAAGAAATATCTACTAGTATATATGTTTACTTTTAGAATTAAGGTGTCTCCGATTAGGGATTGTAAATTAGAAATAAATGAGAGAAAAAAAAAATCGCTTAAAAAATTATTCAAACGAAAAAAGCTTTATATGTTAACGAAAATTAATATTCATTAAGATAAATTTAGTTAGGCTACATTTCAATTTCTTGAAATAAAACTGACTGCATCAATTTATCTATAATATTTTGTGTTGAGTGGTTGTCGTCTGATTATCTGGTTCATAAGTATTAGTCGTTTCTCGTTTTTTATATAGATTAGACAGTTGGTTTTCCCGTTTGAATGGTTTTACTCTAGTCTAGTAATTTTTTGGGCTCTTTATAGCTTGCCGTTCGGTGTAAGCCTAGGCTCCGTGTTGACGGCCGTACCTTGACCTATAATGGTTCACTTTTATAAATTGTGACTTAGATGGTGAGTTGTCTCATTGTCACTCATACCACATCTTCCTATAATAATATCTATATCTAATAAACTATAATTTCAAAATATTTGACGTAGTTCATGGTTAATTAAATTTAGAATTGACATATATTATTGTTTTTTTTTGTCAATCTGATGAGTTAAGGCTTTTTTAACTGACATATATTATT
This sequence comes from Mytilus galloprovincialis, assembly GCA_037788925.1. Taxonomy (NCBI): domain Eukaryota; kingdom Metazoa; phylum Mollusca; class Bivalvia; order Mytilida; family Mytilidae; genus Mytilus; species Mytilus galloprovincialis. The sequence goes on along the minus strand of CM075337.1, from coordinate 73,301,471 downwards.
GTTTTTTTTTGTCAATCTGATGAGTTAAGGCTTTTTTAACTGATTTTTATAGTTCGTTCTTATGTTGTACTGTAATACCACTGTCCCAGGCTAGGGGAAGGGTTGGGATCACGCTATTATGTTTAACACCGCCACATTATGCATTAATATGCCTGTCCTAAGTCAGGAGCCTGTAATTCAGTGGTTGTCGTTTGTTTATGTGTTACATATCTGTTTTCCGTTTATTTTTTTGTACATAAATAAGGCCATTAGTTTTCTCGTTTGAATTTTGTCACATTATTCCGAGTTTTTTATAGCTGACTATGCGGTATGTGCTTTGCTCATTGTTGAAGGCCGAACGGTGACCTGTAATTGTTAATGTATGTGTCATTTTGGTCTCTTGTGGAGAGTTGTATCATTGGCAATCATAACACATCTTCTTTTTTTATATTTATGTATACGATGTAAAAGGTCAATTTCAATAAGTCTGTTCATACCTGCAGGAATCGTTTGTTTTTATAAAAACAAAACAACGTCGAACTAATGTCCTCCCTTTTTCTTAAAAAAAATAAATATCCTAAGGTATCAAAAAGGAATTGATCCCGCTAATACAATGATACAAGCTTCATGCATATAATAAGAAAAAAATGCAATTTTGTTTTTATGGTTATTCGTATCTTAAAGGTCTCTAAATTTGTGTAAAATGTACTCCATTATGTATGAAAAAAACATGATTTAAAAGCTCAGCACAATATTTTAAAAAAAGTTTTAAAATACTGACACCTTATCTTGATACCACTACAAATTTTGCAATTTTAAGCTTAATGTTTTTACGTTTACCAACACTATCCTGAGATATAACAAGTGATCAAGTTTCACCATTTGTTGAGAGAAAAAAAAAAGAAATATTGTCACTTTTAATTGGTATCGATATACATATTAGAAACAGTAGACTTAGAGAGCTCTCAAATTGTGGGAAAATATTTATCCTTGGGGAGGCAAAATGTTTTTTTAATTTTAATGACGTTGTATAATATTCTAACAAAATCGAAAATATTGGCTTTTTTTTAATTCTAAACTTCAAGTTATTCACTTTTATGTAGACGAAACGCTCGTCTTGTGTATCCAATTATAACCTGGTACCTTTGATAACTATAGTGTCTTTAATACATTTCAGTCAAGACATGAGGCGAATAATATTGCAATGTAATGCATTATATTACAATTACTTTGACAAAACCATGCATTACATTACAATTAAAAACCAGTTGTTCAGAGGCACTCAAATTTCCACAATAAAACAAGTATTTTGATATGAAAATAGTAAAAGTCATTAACAGCGTCAAATGATGGCTTATATTATGCTGATTTCCAAAATTTATGCTTTCTGTATAATATTTTTTTAACAAGGGGGATAATTTGTTACTTCTGGTTTGAAAAATGTTACTTCGGGTATTACTTAACTGTTTAAATGGCACTGATTCCAAAAAAATATAGTTTTATATATTTTCACAATCAAAAAGTACAAAAAGCTACTTCCGGTTTACAAAGGTAACTTCCGGTTCCCTTTCAAGGTCATATAACTTTAAACTTAATGCAAAAAGTCTCATGGCTTTATTATGTATACATATGAGGTAGAAGCAAAATCTAGAACGTCAAATTAACCTATGACCTTGAGCTCAATTTCAAGGTCATAAACCATGGACCTCAAATCAAAAGACTCTAAGTCTTAATTATATTTGGTTGATGAGTTATATCATTATACGCGTATCTTTAAATAATACAGGGAGAAAACTCTAATTTTATGTAAGCGTACCCTTTAAACCATTATGTATGTGTTACGACATGTCTCAACTGACAATTAAGTAAAGATATGTTGTCATTATCTTAAATTGTGTTTGAAAAGAGGTGAAAATATGCCAAAATCCCAATTTAGAAATTACCTTGACCTTTGACCTTGACCCTATTTTTTTTTAACAAGGTCCTCACATCAAAACACCCTAGGTCTCTATCACTTATGGTTTACCAATAACAACTTCATATTTCTTATAAAAAATACAAAAGGGGAAATAACTGCCATATGTAGGCTCCTAACCGCTTCGGTCCAAATTTTTTTTAAGATTCTGAGTATATAACGAGCAAATTGGTGAAATAATTTTGATGTATTCTTTACTGGTTGCTAAGGAGATTTGTTTCCATATACTTTAGCCTTCAAACCGGGTAATAATTGACCACTTCCGGTTGATCGGAAGTCATTTAAAGGCTTGATTGATAGGTTAATGTATCTAAATTACAAAGTATATGAATTCCGAGTACTTCTTCATGAAAAAAGTGCAAAAATGGCTACTTCCGGTTTTCTCAAGGTCACTTTCGGTTGTCATTTTTCAAGGTCATATGTCATCTAACCTTTTGTACAAGGTCATATGGCTTTAAAATGAACTTAGTTGAAGTTATAATGAAATAACCTTATATTAAGACATTTCAAAGGCACTAACTCCTATAAGATGCCATTAAATTGTATCAGACCAAATGTAACATATCTTCATTACAATACAGCAAACATTTCTTTTGTAAAGGTCTTATGGCTTTATAACGAACCAAGTTAAAGTAATAATCAATTAACGTTATAATTAAACATTTAAGGGACAATTACTCCTATAAGATGCTATTGGATTGTTTCAGACTAAATGTAACATATCTTTATTACCATAAAGCAAACATTTTACACTTGTTCTTTTATATATATATCTTTAAAAGTGTTTGAGAAAATGCAAAAATAAGCAAAATTCAAAATTTAGAACTTGACATTTACCTTTGACCTTAACATTGACCTCATTTTCTTAGTAAGAATCTTGGTACCTCATATAGAAATGTTCCAGGGTTATACTGTTAACGGTTTATGAGTTCAAAAAACAAACCGACAAATGTATTATGTAAAGGTAGATAACTCTTATAAAATTTCATCGAATCGCTTCGATCCAATTCAGCCAAATATTCCTGAGGATGTAACGAACAATTTGTAAAAGAAATTTTGTCGATATCTTTTTTTGTTATGAAGAAGATGTACACATATGATAAACAGTGAATAGGGAGATAACTCTTACAAAGAAAATGGTCCGCCTTAGCAGTGTGAAATTTAAAAGCGCATAAACTACAGATACAATATGAGAAATATCTAAGCGACATATTGCGAAACAAATATTTATCGCAAGAACAAAATTTGGTGGAAGAGAAAAAAATAATCAAAAACCAAAAGGTCTTTCCGCCAAAAACCATGTATTTTAATATGAAAGTAGTAAAATCAAGTGCTAAATTTCATTTCAATCGTCAAATGATAGCTTATTGTACGCTGATTCCAAAAGATATGGTCTCTATACAATGTGTTTTTTAAATAAAGGGGATAATTTCTTGCTTCTGGTTTGAAAAATATTACTTCCGAAACTGTTTTAACATTTACTTGATTCTAAAAATATCTGGTTCTTTATACTTTTATATTAATAAAGTACAAAAATAGTTACTTCCGTTTTACATGTATACATACCAGATAGAAGCAAAGGTCGAAATATAGTATGTCAAACTAAGCTATGACCTTTAGATCAATTTCAAAGTCATAAACCAAGGACCTCAAATCAAAAGACCATAGGTCTTAATTATATTTGGTTAATGAGTTATATCACCATACGCGTATTTCTAAATACAAGAGAGGAGAAAACTCCCTTTTACGTTCAACGAACCCTTGCAATCAAAATTTACATGTTACAACTAAGGCAACTAACAATTAAGAAAACATAATTTGTCGATAACATACGTTTTTTGGAAATAAGTCAAAATAAGTCAAAATCTAAATTTAGAATATGACCTTGACCTTTGACCTTGACCTAATTTTCATTCATTTGAAAAAGATCTTTGGTCTCTATCACTTATGGTTTACAAGATAGAAATGCATATCACTTATATCAAATGCATAAGGAGAAATAATTCTCATATGGAGCGTTCATATTGCTTCGGTCAAATTAGGACAAATCATGGGAAGGATGTAACGAGCAATTTTATAAAATAAATTTGTCGTAATCTTTTACGATTGCGAAGAAGTAGTGGACACAAGGGAAACAGTGTTTGGGGAGATAACTCTTACACATTTAGAATTCGCTTACGCATGTTAAATATCAAAAGCACATAAACTGTTTGATATCATATACCAAATATCTAAGCGACAAATTGCAAAACAAATATTTATTGAACAAAATTAGGTGGAAGAAAAAAAAATTAAAAAATAATTGTTCAGAGAACAATTGAAGGTCTTTCCACCAAAAACAATGTATTTTAATATGAAAGTTGTAAAATTAAGTTTAAAATGTCAGTTCAATCGTCAAATGATAGCTTATTGTACGCTGATGCCAAAAATATATGGTTTCTATACAATACTTTTTAAATAAGGGAGATAATTTGTTACTTCCGGTTTGAAAAATATTTCTAGGACAAATCATGAGAAGGATACATAGAGCAATTTTATAAAATAAATTTGTTGTAATCTTTTACGGTTGCGATGGAGTAGTTGACAAACTTAGGCGGAAGAAAAAAAAATAAAAATCAGAAGAAAACAATAGGTCTTTCCACAGAAAAGTGGAAAGACCTAATAATCAGAAGAAAAATAATAGGTCTTTTCACAGAAAAGTGGAAAGACCTAAAACAAATAATCAGAAGAAAAACAATAGGTCTTTCCACAGAAAAGTGGAAAGACCTAATAATAATCAGAACAAATACAATAGGTCTTTCCACAAAAAAGTGGAAAGACATCATAATCAGAACAAATACAATAGGTCTTTCCACAGAAAAGTGGATAGACCTAATAATCAGAAGAAACACAATAGGTCTTTCCACAGAAAAGTGGAAAGACCTAATAATCAGAAGAAGAACAATAGGTTTTTCCACAGAAAAGTGGGAAGACCTAATAATCAGAACAAATACAATAGGTCTTTCCACAGAAAAGTGGAAAGACCTAATAATCAGAAGAAGAACAATAGGTTTTTCCACAGAAAAGTGGGAAGACCTAATAATCAGAACAAATACAATAGGTCTTTCCACAGAAAACTGGAAAGACCTAACAAAAATAATCAGAAGAAAAACAATAGGTCTTTCCACAGAAAAGTGGAAAGACCTAATAATAATCAGAACAAATACAATAGGTCTTTCCACAAACAACATGAACAAGTGGAAAGACCTAATAATCAGAAGAAGAACAATATGTTTTCCACAGAAAAGTGGGAAGACCTAATAATCAGAACAAATACAGTAGGTCTTTCCACAGAAAAGTGGAAAGACCTAATAATCAGAAGAAGAACAATAGGTTTTTCCACAGAAAAGTGGGAAGACCTAATAATCAGAACAAATACAATAGGTCTTTCCACAGAAAAGTGGAAAGACCTAATAATCAGAACAAATAGTTTTTACAATAGTTCTTTCCACTTAAGGAGGTTTGCTCCTCTACTTTTTGAAAATTTGCCAGATTTTCGGAATCCTCTGGGTTTATCTATGTATTAACATTAAAATATTTTGCCCACTAACCCCTACTTTTCTTTTCATATTTTTATTACATATTATTTAAAAAGCCATATTTCAAAAATCTTATGAAATCCTTGTTATTTTTTTCATAGTTTTTAAACAAAAAAGGTGCCAGTGTTAAATGAAAGAAAAATCTAGAGGGAATTATTTCCCGCCAAATTTTCAACGGCTTATATCTCGAAAACAAGCACACGGACCCTCCATTATTTTCTGCTTTTTTAGTTTCTTTATTTATATACTTTCAATTTATAACAGTCTTGTTATTTTTTAAACAGAGTAGCGAACATCCTTAAAAGTGGAAAGAACTAAAGATGATAATAATCAGAAGAAAACCAATTGGTCTTTCCCACGAAAAGTGGAAAGACCTAATTAAAATTACATGCATTTATCAAAGTAATGCATTATATTACAATTACTTTTGCAAATGTTATTATTAAGTGAAAAACATAAAACATTTTGAAAAACAACATGAAGTCACAAAAGATTACATGCATGTACAACAAATGTACCGTATACATATTGAATTTAAGTATCAAGTAAAAAGTCTATTCAATACAACTATTACATTTTAACATCATAAGAGTTTCAAGGTATATACATCTCTGTGTTTTCTTTAAAAAGAAATAACAGAGATGAAGTATTAGGTGAGAATTTCCTTCCTAATACCGCAGTCCCGCTAGGGCACGATCTGTGAAAAAAAATGCAAATTTTGACGATCGTATAGATCGCAGTAAGGTCGTATCACGGTCGTTGTGACGTCTTCATGATCGTGATAAGCGTGGCCAACTTTGAACATGTTTAAAACAATCGGGGTGCGGTCGTGGCGAAATCAGGTCGTAGTAGAAGCGTAGTGATAGCGCACTAAGGTCGTGGTAAGATCGCACAGGTCTCTGTATCATCGTAGCGAAAGCATGATTATATTCGTAGAGACTGCGCTACGATGTCACAGCGACATTATTACGACCATCACGTTCTCACCGTGACAAAACTGCACTTCCACTACGACTATACCACGTTTGCAATACGCTGTGCATGACCATAGTGCGATTCTAGCACGCCCATACCGTCCTCATCACGCTCTTCTTACGACCTGACTATGTTCATACTACGACCATCATTCTGATTGTCATTTTCACATTAAATATTAAATATCTCCAGGTTTTGTTTGTCTGTATGTAATTAGGACCTCGTTTTCATTTTCTCTAACGGCTCAACCATGCATGACACACTTGTGTCATCTCTGCTATCGTTCAATAAAAAAATCGCCATTTCAGCTTGATGCAACGGCAATAGGTTGTAATTCAGGTTGCATTGGTCGGTCCGACATCTCTGCTGAATCCGAATTCGCTACTATCAGAGCTACCTCTGCTTCTACATCTACATCTACCCTACTACCACGCTTATGTGTTCTAGTAGATTTTGGTGGTATGACTGTATTGGTTCTGAAAAAGCTACGTATTTATCACAAATAGAAAATATAGAACAGCATTGATATGGAACACGATGTTCACGTTATTGCTGAGAACGTAGTAAGATCACGGTATGAACGTAGTATAATCGTTGTGAGAAAGTGCTATAATCGCAGTAGAAGCGTGATAAAATCGTGTTGAAATCGTTTAACTCGTGGTATAGTCGTAGTGAGAACGTAATGAGCGTAGTAAGATCGTAATAATCATATAAAAGGCGTGGTGAGAACGTGGTATAATCGCAGCGAGATCGTTGTAGAAGCGCAATGAGAACGTAGTATCAACGTGAAAAAAACGAAAATTAACATTTCCATGCCGCTCATACCGCGACCTCACCACGATCTGAATTAATTTTAGATCGCGGTGAGCGTGGTGTGATCGTGGTCCAGTGGGATTTGGGCTTAATTGAATAATAAAAAACAGCTCAATTTATGACCAGTGTCAAAATGGTGAACATATTGATTGTAAAACAAAGTAATTAATGTTTTATGACACTGGTCAATTTTCTGTTATTCAATCATGCCTATGTATTCATTGGTGTTTTGACAACAATAAAACACTTTTACTGTAATATCCTTCTTTTTTCAAATCTTGCTTTAGCTAAATATCCAACAGTCTGTGAAAGATAATCATATAGAATGTGAAAAAAGTAATGCCACGTAATGCAATGTAATGTATTAAATTACACAACTTTATTCTGAAGTAATGCTTTCAATTACAATTGCATACAATGCAAAAATTGTTGCATTACACCTTACATGCAACTACTTGGAAAATTTAATGCATTACCATACATTACAATTACAAATTTGCATAACCTCATGCCTGTTTCAGTCTGAGTTATAAAAAGTACACAACTACCCGGCCTATCAGATTTGAAGTTTGAGATGAATTTTCTGAGAAATAAAAACGTTATTAGCAATTTCATGTGGTCCTGTCATTGTCTGTATTGGTCCGGTTATTGCCAATACTGATCAGGTGACGCCTTATAGTTTTGTTTTCTTTCAATCGATTTATGACTTTCGAACAGCGTATACTACTGTTTCGAAAGATTTGAAAGTATTTATTAGTTGCTTTATATATCGAAATTGTTAATGATGAAATTTAATCATAGTTCAAATTTAAGATAAATCCTATTATAAAAAAAAGATGTTAGCAATTTTCATATTGGTCTTGTCTTTATTTAATTATTGTGCTATCATTGGTGTAGGCATTATGATAACCCACCATGTAGTAGTAAACGTGTGTTTAAGTTTTACACAAACAAAACAGAAGACGCACTTCCCTTCACATTAACGCGGTAGTTAACTCGGAGGTGAACACCCGTTTACTATGAACGAAATTAGAAGACGTGCCTTTTTTGCATTAATGCGGACGTATACGTGGAAGTGAACGCCCGTTTTCATTTTGTGTCTTCTAAAATTTTGAGCAAACACAGCGTTAACATAAAACGCACACGAGTAAATGCAACGTTAGATTTTACCGCGCGTCAAAGAATCCTTATAATCAAAATTCATGTTTTATTTTCAATGATGGTTATGTTTAATTGAGGTTTGGTGAACAATAATAGAACAAGTAAAACCATCCGTCCCCCCCCCCAAAAAAAAAAAACCAAACGAATAGCATAAATATAAAACATTAATAGGTTAAGTTGAAATCCTGACATCTATAGGTTGTATTTTGTAAATACTGCTGTTTCTGAAACCACACCTCGTTTGGGGAGATATATAATATTTAAAGATATTTTTTTAAGGTACTGGTTCCCAGTTATGATCTCTATATGTACATCTTGTAGAGATATAACTTGGGAATGTTATCAGTAAATATGTATATGCATATCAGTCATATTAAAATCTGTGGAAACCCTTAAGTAAAGGTAGGGGAAGTATAGAATTTTAGTTTAAATTTAAACTGTAAGACAATCGGGGCATATTATTGTTAAAAATACGCGACACAGTCCTATATTTTGACATTTGAAAAAATGGCAGTGCATATGAACTTCCCATTCTAGGATATAATTTTTTCAAAACTTCATAGTAAAAGTGGTAAAGTTAAAACCGTCAAAGGATTTCCTATGGGAAATTGCATTGTCGATACATACAGATTTGCAACCTATAATAATCATCTTAAATACACATGGAAAATATTGATTTGTACTCACGTTTAGACTTCTCAAGTTTCGTCTTTTTTTCTGCAAATATTTACAAATCATTTTAATTGATAAAGCACATAATCAAATATCAGCTTATAATGTCAGAACATCTTTTTTGAAAAGTGTTGTTCTTATTGCTCTGCCTATTGTGGATGTAACAATAATGATCAACACAACGTGTGCCATATGAAACTGGATCTACATTCCCTTAAACATCAGAGATCAATTAAGGTTTTGGTAGGTTCGTTTTGCTAAGTTCATTTTTGTTAATTGTTTTCCTATGCATTGTTTAACACCTTTTAACAAATCGTTGTCCGTTTGTTTTCGATTTATAAGTTTTTAAATCCATAGATATCGTCTGTTAAATAAATAATTAGATCACGATGTGGTCTAATTGCCAATGTGACAGATCTCCATCGGAGACAAAATGAAAACAATCACCGTACAGCCTTAATCACAACAAAATCTCATAATGTGCAGTAAGCTTAATTATGAAAATTAATTACCTTAACTATATCAGGAAACAATACACGAATAACAAGAATGTGTCCCCAGTACACGGATGCCCCATCCGCACTTTCATTTTCTATGTTCATTGAACCATGAAAATGGGGGGAAATCTCTAATTTTGCTTTAAAATCAAAAAGATCATATCAAAGGGAACCTGTGTACTAAGTTTCAAGTAGATTGTACTTCAACTTCATCAAAAACTACCTCGACGAAAAGCTTTAATCAAAACTTTAACCTGAAGCGGGACGCACGGACGGACGGACGGACGGTAGAAAGGGCATATGCAGATGAATTGATTGCACTAGGTGCTAAGCGAATAACACCGTATGTGCAAAGACTTGAATTCTGTTGAATAAAACATAGCAAATATGAATGACATAATTAGATTGTTTACGATAACATTCTTTCATTTATATATATATATACAACTCGTCTAAACATCAACCCAACAATGTTAGATCTGTAAATTTGCTTTCGCAAATTTTTGGTTCTTCCCTCGCCGGGATTCGAACCCATGCTACTGTGATATCGTGACACCAAATCGCCTGCACTGCAGCCGTCCCGCTAGACCACACGACCACCTGGGCTCTATATATATATATATATATACAACTCGTCTAAACATCAACCCAACAATGTTAGATCTGTAAATTTGCTTTCGCAAATTTTTGGTTCTTCCCTCGCCGGGATTCGAACCCATGCTACTGTGATATCGTGACACCAAATCGCCTGCACTGCAGCCGTCCCGCTAGACCATACGACCACCTGGGCTCTCAAAAAAAGAGCTTTCGCTGGCCGTGTGTTACCTTTCCTCGTCAGTTTTAATCTAGCGGCGTACTACAGTACATGATATATAAGGAATGAAGATGTTATTGTTACAGATCAGCTAAATTATCTATAGTAAAGGATCCTACAAATTAATGTAATATACAGTCACAGAAAATAATTATATTTATAAGTACGTCTGAGTCAGTGACAACTCTACAACAGATGTATCCATCGGATCGCCATCAATGATGGTGATACATGGCTGTGTACATAATGTATATACAACTCGTCTAAACATCAACCCAACAATGTTAGATCTGTAAATTTGCGAAATTGGTTCTTCCCTCGCCGGGATTCGAACCCATGCTACTGTGATATCGTGACACCAAATCGCCTGCACTGCAGCCGTCCCGCTAGACCACACGACCACCTGGGCTCTCAAAAAAAGAGCTTTCGCTGGCCGTGTGTTACCTTTCCTCGTCAGTTTTAATCTAGCGGCGTACTACAGTACATGATATATAAGGCATGAAGATGTTATTGTTACAGATCAGCTAAATTATCTATAGTAAAGGATCCTACAAATTAATGTAATATACAGTCACAGAAAATAATTATATTTATAAGTACGTCTGAGTCAGTGACAACTCTACAACAGATGTATCCATCGGATCGCCATCAATGATGGTGATACATGGCTGTGTACATAATGTATATACAACTCGTCTAAACATCAACCCAAAAATGTTAGATCTGTAAATTTGCTTTCGCAAATTTTTGGTTCTTCCCTCGCCGGGATTCGAACCCATGCTACTGTGATATCGTGACACCAAATCGCCTGCACTGCAGCCGTCCCGCTAGACCACACGACCACCTGGGCTCTCAAAAAAAGAGCTTTCGCTGGCCGTGTGTTACCTTTCCTCGTCAGTTTTAATCTAGCGGCGTACTACAGTACATGATATATAAGGAATGAAGATGTTATTGTTACAGATTAGCTAAATTATCTATAGTAAAGGATCCTACAAATTAATGTAATATACAGTCACAGAAAATAATTATATTTATAAGTACGTCTGAGTCAGTGACAACTCTACAACAGATGTATCCATCGGATCGCCATCAATGATGGTGATACATGGCTGTGTACATAATGTATATACAACTCGTCTAAACATCAACCCAACAATGTTAGATCTGTAAATTTGCTTTCGCAAATTTTTGGTTCTTCCCTCGCCGGGATTCGAACCCATGCGACTGTGATATCAGTCTAAAGATTTGCACAGCGGTACTGATATAAGATGTTATTATACGAAAATGTTGTTATTAAATCGTGTTGACAAATATTTCGGCTCAACAAATGGCCTTCTTCAAGTGTCACAAGTTTTAACTATACTATATTCTAGACGATCCGGTACATAGTTAATTTGCTGGTTGGTCTTTTTTATAGACTTTTATATATATAATGCTGGAGTGAAAACAGAAGTGGCTGGAATCATATGCAGAAAATTATGGAAAGCCAGAAAATCCTCAGAACCAGCAACAAAAATCCAAGAATCAAAAACAACGGAAACCTAAGAATTTTACCAAACAAAGGCAGAGAAGTAAAAAACCACTAAGAACACGTTGGACAAAAAACAAATCACAAAGTCGGTCAAGAAGCAGGAGTAAAAATCGACCAAAAACAAAGAATACTAAACCCTTGTATTCCGAAGTGGTTAAAAATCGTGATAAAAAACCAACTTCAAAATCAAATATGAAAAGACCTAACTTGAAACCTAATAGAAACCAGACTCCAAACAATCGAAATAAAAGTCTACCATCTAAGAACAAAAATGTAGACAAGAACGATGTGGAACGGAGAACAAAACGGATTCAATTTTTAGGTGTGGGTCGGAACAAAACCGCCTACCAAATAGAGGAACGTTCCGAAACCAATCTGAAACAAGTAACAGGGTCGACCCAAAAATAATTAACTTGTCTAATCGCAAAATTGATTCCGATGAAATGAAAGTGTTAAACATGTTAAATAAAGGACTGAAATATACTCCAACACCTCCAGCTGACACTGATACACTCTCAGTGAATATCAAAGAATTTTGCCGAAAATTAAGACTAAAAAATCATTTTGGAAATAAGGAATCAAAGACAGCTGACGAATCAATTGTAAGAAATAAATCTACATTTACACCGGAAAAAGGAAAAAATAAAGATTAAGACTTATACATTACTCATCTGTCAAACTTTCCATTAATACCGAAGCCACAGGACAAAGTAAAAAATAATTTACCATTTAACAACAGCAAGCTTTATACAGATTACAAAAAGATGAATCGATAATTATAACAGAAGCTGGCAAGGGTGGTGCATTAGTAATAATGGACAGAATATATTACCGAGACAAAATTCAGGAACAGCTCAATGATAAACAATATTATCGGGAACTCAACGACAATATGGAAAAGAAAACTAAGAGAAATATAAACAAACTTATTTCAAAATTTCCTCATTGTACTACTGAAAAGGAAGTTGACTATCTTACAAAATTTGAGGTAAAGACAAGCAACTTTTATGGACTACCTAAAATCCACAAAAGTAAGGAAGTAGAAACAGCAGTTCAACAACAAAATTGTGCATATATCGAAATAAATTCACCAAAAGATTTAAAATTTCGGCCTATTGTTGCTGGACCGCAGTGTCCAACTCATAGATAAATCCGTGATAATTTTGATTTTTTAAATCATTTACCAGCCGAAAGTCAAAGAAGATGCAATATTGGTAAGCTTCGACGTAACAAGTCTTTACACCAATATACCGCACAAACTAGGATTAGATGCTGTAATATTTTGGCTAGAGTCATATAGGCACATTATCGACCAAAGATTTTCGAATATTTTTTTGTTGGAGGGATTGAAAATCATACTAGATAATAACACCTTTTTCTTTGATGGAAAATATTATCTACAGATCTCTGGTACAGCTATGGGAACAAAAGTTGCTCCCACATACGCAACTCTCGTGATGGGATTTCTGGAGGATAAAATGTATCAACAAGTTGAAAGTGAATTTGATACAGCTTTTAAAGTGTACGTAAAATCGGAATGGAAGCGATTCTTAGACGACTGTTTTATCATTTTAAACAAAAGTCACAATTTAGAGAAGTTTCATAGTCTGATAAACACATTACATCCATCGATTAAATTTACCATCGAATCTAGCGAACAGAGACTGCCATTTCTAGATATTTTAATTTTAAAGTATGGAACAACCTTAACCACAGATATATATTATAAGAAGACGGACACCCACCAATACCTGAATTTTCATTCATGTCATCCTTCACATACGAAAAGAAACATCCCGTTTTGTCTAGCACGACGTTTATGTACAATTGTAAGTGATGATTTCACGAAGGTATTACGTTTGAATGAACTAAAGGTGTATTTGAAAGAACAAAACTATCCAAATCCACTAATAGAAAAGGGAATAGAAAAGGCAAAAGCAATACCAATGAGGAAACTCAGGTCCACAGCAAGTAAAGAGAGTAATACAGAACTAATCCCGTTTGTTAGCACTCATAACCCGTACAATCCTGACATATTCAACGTCATAAAAGCAAATTTGCCAGTTATACCAAAAAAAAATAATTAAAAAGCTTTTCCCTACAGAAATATTCCTGAAAAGTAAAAGACAGCCTTTGAGTCTCAAAAAGATCTGAACAAGGGCTAAGTTTTATGACCCAAATGGAATACAATACAACGTTTCAAAATGTAATGACCCTAGATGTGGTCTTTGTGAATATATGGCAACCGGCCCGCAAATAACATTGAAAAACGGCCAAACCATTGTTCCAAATGCAGACATGAATTGCAAAACGGTAAACCTTATTTACTGTATTGTTTGCAGCACTTGCAAGGAATGGTACATCGGACAGACTGGTAATTCAATTTGTCAAAAAGTTCGTGTTCACAGACAACAGATACGAGATCCATCCACACGAATGCAAGATGTGAGCGAACATTTCGAAACGTGCAGTAGTGGAAAATTTACCGTATATCCGTTCTATAAAATGAACGAATCGAACAAATATAAGACTGGCAAAGGAAGCACACTTTATAAAGGACTTCAGCCAAAATTAAACGGCTCTACGTAAACACGTTTGATTTATCTCCCCTTACCGTTATTGTAACGTAATAAACGTTATTCTTTTTATAAACGATGGCACCGAAACTAAACAGATATTGTTTTATAAAGACAATGATACTCATCAGTATTTAGATTTTAATTCGTGCCACCCATCTCATACCAAAAGGAATATCCCCTATTAATTAGAAAGAAAAAATGCACAGAGGTACAGGATGAACATTTGAGAGAAGACCGTCTAGAGGAACTACAGTCAGTTTTGATTAATCAAAATTATCCAGAAACTTCAATAGAAAGGGGAATTTAAGTGGCAGAAATCAACCAAATCAACCAATTATGCCCCACACGCGAGGGGCAAAGTAATAACAACGATAAAATACCGTTTATCATTACACATAAATTTCGTTACTATAAAATCATTCCCGTTGCAAAAGCAAATTTAACTATGCGCGGTCATGATGAAAAAGTTTGCCGTTTAATAAACTAAGAAAACACCTCTGCAAAGTAAACGGCAACTACAAAACCTGCAACGACTGTTGACGGAGCAAAATACGACCAAAAAGGAACATTCAGTGTGTCAAAATGCCGTTGTGGAGCATGTCCGTATATTTATGTCGGCAAAGAAATGGACATACCAAATGTATAATCACTTTTCACCAATGTGGACATAACATGTAAAACCGAGAATTTTAATTATATTATCAAATGAAACGAGGATAGGGAATGTATAACAGCCAAACAGGGAACAGTGTTTAACCCAAAGCGGAAACAAATATTCGAATTCATGCCACTGAGATAAAGTGGCATAAAATCGCCTTGCAATATAACCGGCGCGCTAGACCACTCCACAACCTTATCTCTACAAAAAATAAAACTTGTTGACGTGTTCTGACTTTCTTCGTCAGTTTGTATCTAGCGTCTTAAACTGTACATGAAATATATATGGAATGTTTACATATCAGCTGAATTATCTACTGTAGAGGATCTTACAAATTAAAGAAGGATGCAGTCACAGAAATAATTATGTAATAGTAACGTCTGAACCAGTGACCACTCAATGGCAGATTTTTCAATCGAATCACCAGTAATGGTGAATCAAGGCTGAACACACATTCTGTATATATAATTCGTCTTAACATCAGCCCAACAATGTTAGATCTGTAAATTTGCATAGCCAAATGTTTTGTTCATTCCTGATGAGGATTCGAACTCAAGCTATTAACATATCGTGACACCAAATCGCCTGGTACTATGTCTGACGAGCTAGATAACTCGAACAACTAGGCTCAAAAAATTATAAAGCTTAAGGTGGCCGGGTGTTACCTTTTTCTCGTCAGTTTTTATTTAGCGTCGTAACACAGTACATGATATATACTAGTATATAAGACATGAAGATTGAATTTTAACATATCAGTTGAATTGTCTATTGTAGAAGAGCTTACAAGTTAATGTAGAATGATTCCTACGAGAAGCAAACACCTCCGGAAAAGCTAGGTTTTATCAACTTTAAATAATTATTCTAAATATCAGCATAACAACTTTAAATCTGCAAATTTGTGAAAGCAAATTTTAGTTCTTCCCTCGCCGCGATTCGAACTGTAATGATCCGGACAACACTGCCTGCATTGTGGCCATCGCTATAGACCACTAGGCATCCTAAACTAAACAGTCTTTAAGATCGTAAGATACAGTCAAAGAAAAAAGTACGTCTAAACAAGTGACACCTCTGAGACAAATTCAATCATTTGATTATCATTGGAGGTGATACACGGTTTGACACACATCTTATGTCCATAATTACTCTAAATATCGGCACAACAATGTTAAATCTGCAAATTTACGTAAGCACAATTTTTTTTCTCGCAGGGATTCGAACTCCTGCTGTTAAGATATCAATACAACACCGCCTGCACTGTGACCGGCGCTCTATACTACTCGGCCTCCTAGACTTAACTAATGATCTAGATTTAGGTGGCCTAGTTTTAACTTTCATATTTCCAGGGAGACCTATGGTATCAGCTAATGGTCATCCCACCGAAAAAAATTCAGAATTTGTTTTTACTACTTAAGACCACGTGTTAGACAACTGCCATCTCATATTCAAGATACAACTGACTATTTGAAGGAAATTAATTCCTTAAGTTCCTTACCTAATTACACAATTTTAGTCTCGATGGATGTGTGTTCTTTATACACAAATGTTCCAAAACATTATGGAATAGCCGCGTGTAAGCATGTATGGAATACTCAAAAGGATAAACATCCCTAGACTGGTTCCATTGCTTTAGCTAGTGCCTGAAATAATGACTGTATTTTCATCGACAAGCACTTTTTACAGATTGACGAAACTAGTATGGATTCAAAAATTGCACCTTCTTTTGCAAGCCTTTTATTGAGGATCTTGAAGACCGCATCCTTTTGAGTGTTTCATACAAATACTTGTCATTGCTACGTTTTTTTGATGATATTGACATGAAATGGTACAATACTGCAGAATGTCTTAGATCATTGTAATCAGATCCATTATTCAATTGTAATCACATTTAAATTTTCAAGCGAGAACATTGCTCTTTTCGACACCGCCACATTTGTAAAAAAAGGGGTCATGACAACTGATCTCTACACAAAGAAAACTGATCAACACCAGTTCCTTTCTCCAAACAGTTGACACTCCAAACACCGCCCCATAAGCATTCCTTATAGACATGCCATCAGACTAATGCGAATTTAGTTTTTTAGAATTTTGGGTTAACTAAAAAAATCAAATCTAAAAGATTCGAAACCAAAATATCACAGACACTTTTGATAAACACAAAGAAAAAGATCGGAGATCCTCATGGAATACAGACGACCAACGCAGATAGAATTCCATTTGTTGTCACCGATTTGACAAATATTTCATCTACTATCCGCAAGCACTGTCGTCTTATCAAAAATGTCTTTTCCTATAAAGAAATGTTTCTATCACCTCCTGTTATTGCCGTCACACACACAAAAATCTCAAGGACAGTGATACAATATCTATGTTACATTTAATTAAAAAACGAAAATTATAGTATTTAGTATTGATACTCTTCTTTATGGAACTTTCAAGAAGCAGTATGTTGACGAAACAGAAACTTAATTCAACATAAGACTTAACAATCTTCGGTCTTTTTATACAAAAGGAAGAAATTACGAAACATCTTTCAAGAACAGGGGATACTTTTAAAAATATCAACTTTCAAATATTTGAGGTACTAGTAAACCAAAATTGGACATTCCAAAGTAGAAAAGAGAGAGAGAGAGAGAGAGAGAGAGAGAGAAATTAAATTGAACTATACAAATATATCTGGAAGTCTAAATGGTTCAATCAACACATTTATAATTTTGTTTATTAAAACAAACACAGTCTTACGCATCATCTTTCTCAAAACTTGAATATTTAAGCAAAAAAAATATAGACCGATTGTGAGGAGCTATTTTACAATCCAAGATGACAGTAAACATTTGAGAATGTTTGTTACACTGTTTCAAAATAAATAGCCTTTTATAAGACTGGTATAAAGAGAAAAAAATGAAGAAAAAAATTCAGGGTTCTTATGCTGTTGTTACATGTATGTTAGATATATGCCATTGACAATTTGTTAGAAAATTATTTTCTCAAGACTTTTCATACATTTTACATTGTCATCCTTTTCCTTTAAAAAGTACTAGTTATAATAAAAATAACAGGGATTTTATAGGATTTTAATTGTGACTTTTTTTAAAAATAGCTAACAAAATTATAAAAAGAAAATAAGGGGTTAATGGGAAAGTATTGTTTAATGGCACTACATCATGTACATGGCTAAAACCAGAGGATTCCAAATATCTGGCGTAATATAAAACACAAGAGAAGCGAACTTCCAAAACGAGGTTTTGCATATTAAAAAACTGTTTTAAATTGTTAAAATAAAGGGTCCGTGTGCTTGTTTTCGAGATATAAGTCATTGAAAATTTAACAGGAAATAATTCTGTGAAGTCTTTTTATGCATTTAACACTGTCACTCGTTTTCGTGAAATTATTATGAAAAAAATAAGAAGGATTTTATAGGATATTCAAATATGGCTAAACTTGTCAACAAAAGAAACGATACACAATTTTGAATTAAAATGTATCATAAAAGATGATATATCTGTTAAATTATCCAATGATAAAGCATTCATTTACAACGACAATTCATATTATCTGACCAAATTGGAAACTATCGAGTTATTGAACATAGGGATCACACTTTTAGTCGGAAAATGACTACAAAAGTCGGCATTTAATTTCGAAGATGAAAATGAAGTATTCAAATATCTGCAAAGGCATTCAAAATTTTAAGCAGACAATGTTTAAGTTTGAACTTTTTAAGTTTTAATATAGATTTTTAGAATTTTTGGGTGAAAATACAAAATAACAATTGTTGAAAAAATATTTTTTCGTGTTTATGCCTTAAATTAATGGTTTTGATGAGAATATAACACTCTGTAAAAATCAGACCAATTGGGCAATTATTTACCTCGAAACAGTGTATCGAATTTCTAAATATGGAAAATACATTGCTTTGTATCGTTTATGTTGACTAACATATATATGTATGTAGTAAAATTAAGGTAAGAAAAGTAGTGGTTGGCGGGAACATTTTTTGAATGGCAATACAAAGATAAAACAAGAATATTGCGAAAATCTGACAAAAAAATCAGAAAAAAACATCCTTAATCTACATTAAAACTGCGTTTACAACAAGATACTAAAAATTAAATGATCATTCATTTTCTTTTTCTAAACGGCAATTAGAAAAGGGAAATTGCATGGTAAAGCATTATGTGGTTATTTATCTGTTCATGATTATCATGTTCGAAAACGATAGAGCCACTTAGATATGAAACAAGATCGGCATGATTTATTTATCCCTGATGTGTTTTGGGTTTTTCTTGAAAAACCCTTTCATATGTTGAAAATTCTTAAATATGTACATACCGACATTCCTAGACAACTTTGCGAACCTAATTTAAATGAAGCTGATACCTAATTCAAACTTGAACTTTATTACATGTAAATGCGAAATGGGATCAAAACATACCTTTTGACTTTGTTGTATTCGATATTTCAATATCGATTGCAAGTTTTTGCATTTGTGAGATCGTATCTGCAAAGGTTTCTTCCATTTTTTTTATCACGTCTTCGTATCTTTTTAGAACATTTGACGTCAACTGTAAAACATACTTTGATACTTATTAAGTATAACGATAAAGTTTCACTCGTGAGATCATACTATGCACAATCAAATTATTTACTTTGTAAAACATATTTCCGTACTCGTACAACAACATTAGTATATTTGTATTTACCCGTGTACGTTATTCTTTTTAACATGTATAACTCCATTTTAACCAAGGAAATATTTGTCTTTTTTACCATTTTTTACATCTACCTTGTTTTTTCATATTTTTTTATATAGTGTCATTGATCAAATTTACATGTTTGTAAAAAGCAATCTCCAATGACACTGTTCAAATGAACATCGTTCGAAGTAAACTAAACTTCTACGTTGATCCTTACAGAACAAAATGGGGAAAACCGTGTTACACGCTATGAATTAAACTTAAGAAAACAATGAGTTTGTCTGTAAATATTATTACCTCTGACTCATTTAGCTGTTTAATAAGTTCTGCGTGGTATTTTAATAACATCATTTCATCTAGAGGCCGTGACGAGAGATCATCTAGCTTTTGTAGCATTGCGACTTCTTTTTGACATACTTTTGCTATTTGTAATATAGCTTGTTTTGCCTTGGTGCTGTTAGTAACATAATCAGCGTCTGTAATCCTTGCTTCTGCGATATGAGCGCATGTATTTCTTAAACCGATTAAAACTGTAATTGCTTTTCTAATCGGACAGAATTCATCCAAAAGTTTACGTGAGATGATTGTACTTAATTTTGTATAGTCTAATCCTTTTATTGCATTTGAACAACAAATTTTACAATCTAAATATCGTTGATTGTTTTGACAAGGAGATGATTGCTTATCAAACAAGTTTGACCATTCTTGTAGGCCTATGACAGAACGCTTGTCAACAGACACATTATTAGCAGAACATTGACAGCAACGCAACGGTCCGTCAAGCATATGGTAAATATCATGTTTGTTTTGATTGAGAAATTCCTCGAAATTCGCGATCCCGTTCTGATTTTGTAAACACTCATTCCAAAAGACATCAAAACAAAAAGTGGTTAGTAAAAATCTTGCCATAGTAACATCTAATACTTTAACTGAAAGATTTTTTTTCGTTTGTAAATGACAACAACAATCTTTTTTTGAGCAACCTGGATTGGAATTTTCAAAGAGAATTTCAATTTGTGACTTTTGAATGCGTTGTCTTGTTGGAAGGTTATATGTCCTGTCACATAAACAACATTTATGTGTGTTATAACACATATGATATATATGATGTCGATTATTAGTGATAAATTCTTTAAACGATAAATTGTTTATTAATAGATCATGATCTATAAGACTTGTTAACGAATCTTTAGCATAGTCTGTTACAAGTATTAAATGTCGATAGAAATTTTCTCTCTCTTTCTGAATGGATTCCATAGCCTACAACACATCATTGTTAATTACATAATGAGGAAAAGAATACTAATACTTTTTCTAATAATAATAATAATTATAATAAAAATAAAAAAATAAAACAATTTTTATCAATAAAAAGACAAACACTAATACATATATTATATATGCTATCACCATAATTGATTGATTTTGTCGATCTTTTTGGCTTGTCCGACACTGACAACGCCATTAACCTTTGTTCAAAATAATGTGTTTACAATGGAAATTATTTGTAATGATATAACTTCAAATAATTAAATACTGAAACAATTAATCAGAAAAAAATAATAAGAATAAAAAAAAATGGAAAAAAAGGATATGTTTTTTTTTTTTTTATTAGTGTTGTCAAATTGTTCAGTTTTGCCGAACCGGTTACTCGGCTAATCGTTCGACCGATTAACCGGTTAACTGGTTGAAGTTGTAAGGCCTTATCTATAGTACCCTACGCATGTGCGTTTTTATTATTGAATTTTGTCCCTTGGAATTATGTTTGAGGATTCATGGCGAAGTTTGACTATTAATAATCCAAAAACACCGTTTCTACTATTGTGTTTGTAATAACTGCATATTGAAAAAATAATGAAAACACATCTTAAGGACATACGATACAGTTACAGGCGTGGTTATGACGTTGCTAACGTAAAATGTTATTTTCGCGACGTTAAACTGTGACATATCGGGAAAAGATGCATATAATCGACTGATTTTTATCATTCAAACAGATTTAATTTGAAAACGAGTGCATGGACCCCTGTTTTTTATAACGACATTTTGTTCATTTTGCAGGGAAATTATGTGGACCAAATTGTACAACACTGTTAAAAGTGCTTTTTTTTATTTTGATAAATATACAGCAAAACATGACGTTATTTCTCAATTCATGACCATTTGATAAATATGAGTTATTTCTGAATAAAAAAAAAATTATTTTTAGAAATTACAAATTATTAAACAAAAAACAATTTGTGTTTATTTCTAAATACAAAAAAGTTATGTCTTTCTTTCGAAAGAAAATATACGGCCACAAATCCGAATTTTAGCAAATATACAAAATATCGACTTCATTTAACTCAAAAAGTAGCACATGAAGGTATATTTTTTATTACATATTTGATTTAATCAGGCAAAAAATAGCCTATATGGAAATTTTCATCAAACTGTAAATATGGGATCGAAACTGTATCGTATGCCCTTAATATCACCGAATTGGAAATGTATGATATCGATGATTTCTTTCATTTTTTTCTTGATGTCTCAGAAAATAATATGGAGTGTTTCAATTTCAAATGATTGAGCCTGTCACTTGTACCATCAAGTATAAATTAATTACACTCGCGTTGAATTGCATTTCACAAATGTTTTCGTTAAAGTATGACAAAGCCTTGCACGATGGAGTTTGAACCTACAGATGTAGGCTTACGCAATATAACATCACAAATATCATGATAAATCGTAAAATCTAATCGGATTATTTATTTAAAATTGCGGTTTAAAAAAACATGTATCCTTATTATGTTCACTAGTTCTAATTGATTTTACGTTTTTTTTTTAATTTAAAAATAGCAATCAATATACGGAAAAAAGTAAAAACACAAAAATACTGAACTCCGAGGAAAATTCAAAAACGAAAATCAAAAATCAAAAGGCAAAATCAAAAGTCCAAACACATCAAACGAATGGATAACAACTGTCATATTCCTGACTTGGTACAGGCATTCTCTAATGTAATTTGATCTGTCTAAAAAATAACCATGACGATAAGTTTTAAATAAAAAAATATATTTAATGATTTCAATACACATTTATTCATCAAATCTATTACATCTGTTAACCTGTTACCGTTTGGTTTTTTTTTTGTATTCGATATTCTCTCCCTCCGACAGATAACCGTTTAACCATTGACAACATTAGTATCTATCCATGACTCAAAATCAGTACATGCACAACAAAAATACACACAAAAAGCAATAAACAGTGCTTTTATTGATGTTCTCCATCTCAAAGTTTCAGTGAGGCCTACAACACGGAGCACTGCAAGTTTAAGACGGACGAACGGAACAGCTTGAGCGGAATGCTTTGAAAAACAATTTGGATAGACTTGTAAAATGTAACACCACCCAATAGAGGCCAATTTAAAAAAAGAACTTACATATTTAAAACAAAATGGTCACTACGAACATGTGAAAAAAACATACATTTTCGTAGTATATAAGGTATCAGATGAAAGGCGAAGGAGTAGTAATACTTGTAGAACACTCAATTCACTGGTAATTCTGAATAATACAAAAATGTGTGAATGAATTCTAAAATTGAGGGCATATGTGTATCCAAAGTCATCAGTACATTACAGACTGATGTAAGTTTAAGTTTGTAACCCGGATTTGTTTTCTCTCAATCGATTTATGACTTTCGAAGAGCGGTATGCTACTGTTGCCTTTATGTATAAATTCAGGTACACTGATTCACACATACATCACACATCACGAGAAACAAACTCCATTTATATAATAGAGACGCAACGTATGTGTTCATCTGAAGCGTTGTCTGGATTTATATCCATTTGAATCACAAGAACAACATTCAATGAAAAGTTGGTTATAAATCATGAATGTTACTTACTGTTTACGTGATGATATCTACAGGAATCTGCCCGTCTTAGTATCTACCTGGTATTACATAATGAATAGAATAATTGTTAAGTCACATGAAACGATCGAGTGACTGGTTAATTCAATTCTTGAATCAATGCATGTTTATCTTTATTCTACTTGGCTAGAGTTATAGGTGGTGGGGAGTTGTCACAAGTCAGAAGCCTCTGACCTTTGTTAGTCTTTAATGTGTTTTTTTAAATTTTAGTTCGTTTATATATTTTGGAGTTTAGTATGACGTCCATTTTCACACAATTTTATTTAGGGGCCAGCTGAGGATCACCTCCGGTGTCTGATTTTCTCGCTGCGTTGAAGACCCATTGGTTGTAGTAGTATTCGACTGTTGTCTGTTCTTTGATCGGGTTTTTGTCTCTTTGGCATATTCCCCATTTCCATTCTCTACGATCCGCTTCCCCTACGCTCCATTGCAGTGAGTCGTTTGTTTTAATATTAGACATGACAATGTGTGTTAGTTCTATATATATTTATATAAGGAAATGTTTCGTGATAATCATGACGTCAAATGTTCAATCAATGCGGACAAATGTTAGAAGTTACTTTTCAAGACTTGAAGCAAAGAAAAGCTAATCTTTTCTCTTTATTTAAGTATCATGAGTTTTGTTTTCGTAAATGGTTCGTATCGTCTATATTCTGGTGGACTACTGGGACCCGAGAGTTCATCAGTTTTAAATTTTTATGCGGTACTGATATTGATAAAATAGGTATATATGCAGTCAATAATTAAAGAAACTTTAGTAAAAAAAACTATACTAAGGTTCCAACACCCTTACACGAAGCTGACACAATGCAGATTTGTCTTTTATTATTATATATTATTGTGTTCCTGTCATGAAAGAGCGGCTCAAATATTCAAGTATGCATATTGTATTTTAAATAATTGGCTAGATATATAATGAAGGGATTACTGTTGAACCCCATTACATTTTGGCGTCTGTCTCACGTCATTGCCCCTTAGTCTTTGATGTTTGTATATATATTAGTGTTAGTCCATTCATATGTTTTATAGTTTGAGGTCCATGTTCACTTAAATAGACCACAATTTGTGTTTAGGAGCAAGCTGAAGTCCGCCTCCTTGTGTTGATATTTTTCGCTGTGTTGAAGACCTATAGGTGAACTTTGTCTTCTGCTCTTTGGCCAGGTTGTTGTTTCTTTGAAAAATTCCAAATTTCCATTCTCGGCTTTAAATGGTAAAATTTACTTTGAATTCAGCAAGACACAATGAATAGGAAGGTATATGGTGATAAAAGATTTCAAAAAATCAACTGATTGTATCAACAAAAGATTCCAAGATTCAAATTTTATGAAGGTACACTAGTCAAGTCTTTATAGGTTGCACTTTGTAAATACAGCTTCTCAAACCACGCCTCTTCTGGGGGAGATCTTGAATATGCATAGAACATTAATTTTGTTTACATACTGGTTCCAAGTTATGCTCTTTGTGTTTAATCTCACAGAGACATAACTTAGGAATGTTACCAGTAAATATACATGTGCATATTGTTTATTTTGAAACCTAAGGTAACCCTTTATTTGAGGTCGGGGTAGTTAAGAAAATTAGTGTTAGTTTAAACTCTGAGAAGTTCATGGCATATAAACGTTAAAAATATGCCACACAGCCCTATATTTTGACCTTTGAAAAAAAATTGTAATGCATATGAACTTTCAATTCTAGGATAAGATTTTTACCAAAATTTCATAGTAACGTTTTAGCCGTAAAAGGGGTTCCTAAAGGAAATTGCATTGTCAATATTTACAGAAATGCAACCTTTAATTGTGCGTTATCGTATAAACAATAAATCATGTAATAGATAGCTTATACTTATGATTTTCTTTCGATTAGGTTAATTATACACCAAAAGCAGTCAAAAAGTTTCATCAATAGGAAGATCTGAAAATAATGAAAAAAACATCAATTAATATAAAATTATTAATCGATGGGCCGACAGAAATATAGAATTATTTGTTTTCCTATATATTTTGTATAAAAAAAAACCTTGCTTCTTAAACATATGTTATATATAGATATTGATATCAATTAAGTTTTTAGAACAGTGTGTATTGAATTAAATGTAAATCATTGATTAGATGTGATACTTTTCGACTAAATCAACAATTCCGTGACAGAGCAAGATAAATTGATGACTAAAGATCAAATTCCGATCGATACGCCCCTTTCGTTAGCTTTGTCCCACGTAAGAGCTATTTTTTGCATGTACCTTGTTGCGTAACCATCGTCAGTGTTATTTCGTATTTATCAAAAATATATTTGGTTGATCAAAAAACAGACCATCAATGATTACAGACTTAATTTTGGTCTCTCAAATGAAACCTTTGATTACCCGTTTGGGACGTCGGATCTCTCACCAGTAAGAGTGCATGTCTTTCAGTCTTTAGTTTTATTGTTGAAGTTTGGTAAACATGTGTTTTGTTTATTCGTCCTTTTTTTCTTGCTGTTTCATTGACATGGAAATGAAGGTGGGGTCCGCTTTATAAAATGTTACTGTGTCTTTATTTGGTATATTCTGCCACGTTAAGCATATGAATTTACGGAAGCCCTGGAGTGCCATACAAAAAAAATTTCAACTTGTGCGCACGAGTAACACAACTTGTGCGCACGAGTTGGACAACTTGTGCGCACAAGTTCCACGTGATCTTATAGACATGCGCTGTTTTGCTAAAGAGACTTCTTTAAGGAACGCCGTTGCTGCCGTTGCTGCCGTTGTTAGTAACTTGTGCGCGCAAGTTGGTAACTTGTGCGCACAAGTTGAAATTTGTTTTTGCATGGCACTCCAGGACTTCCGTATGAATTAGATCCAGTTTAATCAATTTGATTAAATATATTATGACCAAATAATGAATGTTTCTATTAGTAAAACGAAAACAACTGACGATATATATACTAGTCAATACGCCCCTTTCAATTTTATATGTATATATAAAAGCACATATAAAAGCACATAATATACATTTACCTTTGTAAATAACCATCATCGACCTTGTCATCATAATAGTTGTGGTTGACCATTTATTATTATTTAGATTTAATATAACTATCTTAAACCATTTTTCTGTGAAATGACCATTTTTTTTTTGCTAGCTTTGAAAAAGAGAGAACAAAAAAGAATGTCTTGATATGTAAGCAATATGAATAAGTTATCAATACCTGCAATTAGTAAAGTCTACTAAGTGATGCAAACAAAAAGCTGCATTCAAGATCAGCGTATGAGTAATTGGTTTCATAATAAAAAAAGGAACATTAGTTGATATGCTTAGACCGACTTAGTATTGCTATGTTACTTGTAAAACGTTTTATTCTTACCATTTTAATTCGAATATATTGTGATCTTCTTGTCCATCCATTGTCATGTAGTCTTTTGAGTTGTTAAAAAGTACGCCCCTTCAATTAGAGATTCAATAGATAATTTCCGAAGATAACCTTTAATCTATTCTTTCCGTCAGCAAATTATCATTAGCTTACATTTTAATCTGTATACACTATTTAATCTTTTATCAACCTTAAACAATATTTATTCGTACTTTAGAAATACTTTGCTGTGTTTCAGCCGATTTTTTATTTTTAATTTCTACGTCTAAATGGTTTTACTAGGAGATAAGAATTTTTGGCTTTAACTTCTTTTAGTTGGGGAAAATGCAGAAATAGAGAAAGAGTAGACGTTTGGAATATTTCTATGTTTTTAGCCTTGATAAGGGGAAAATCATGCTATTTTTTTTAGATCGAAAGCAAGACTTTTAGGGTTTACATTCAAATAACACTTCGTATATATTGAGTGTGGCCGTAGCTAGCGCTTTTCTGGATCTATTGTCATCAGGATTTGCAATGTTCATGGAATGTTGGGTTTGAAGGTTCGATTTGCTTCCTCAATAGTTTTTTTGTTGTTTTTTATGGATTTTCTTGTCTGTTTGGCATTACACACTTAAAACACTAATAGTAATTAAGTCATATTGCTAATAAAGACAAAACGATTAGGTAAAGTTGTTAAAGATATGTTTCTCTGCATTTTCCAGGAAGGAATGCCCTTTCAAATTCCATTTCTACTAAATAGTTGCCTGTCTAGCTATACAGCAATTGAAACACATTATACATTTGATACTGTAAAACCGTTCGAATTTGCTTCAATTATTTCAAAGAATGATATATTTTTTTATGTCTGTTCTTTTTTCACATTTCTTGAGCGGTGCGAGCAAACTATACCTCTTCACAAGAGAAATGTCTGTTCTCAGCAAGTGATTGGTCGAAACTTTATCATGACTATTAATTTGTATGATTTCTTCTTAATATCCTATTTTGACGTCAAGAGAAAGGCAACCATGCGTAATGAATTAAAATAGAACACAAGTAGGGGGGGGCGAAACAAATGGCTTTGTATTTCCATAAAAATCTAACCTTTATTCAGAAGAGTTTCTTCAGAAAGACATATTGATATTCAAAAGCAAAAGATAAGGTATAAGAACTATAAATTGCAGTTTCTTAAGCCAGTAAAATGTAATTGTTTAATGTATTGTCTACTTTAAAATAACATTTCAGAACTTGTAAAATACACCTTGTCTTATACAGTGAATGCCAGTTCAAATTTGTGCTAGAGGAATTTGTAATTAGATTTATAAACCATATCATTGTACCCTTCGATGTACGAACATTATCCTCTGTCAACTCATTTCAATTTTTCCGATTTCGAAGGGCATATGTTACAGTCCATGGTCAAAAGTATCCTTCAAGCTGACTGGTATTTTTCTGATATATGTGAACATGTGTAGTATACTGTACATTACTAGTAAATGCACAGATATTTGTACCAACGTAAACATTACAATCGATGATTAATAACATTTATTATCGCCCACCTAGTCCATTCGATTCTTGTCACGTATACAATAATTGAAGTTGGTAAGGGCTATATATTTACTAAATATTTCATGTAACAATGTATAACAATAAGTGCAAAAATCTTGTCGAGTCATTTCTGGTTGTATTTTGTCAACTGGGCACCAATAGAAGCATGAAAATGGCAGGCGTATTAGAATATTTATGTTATATTTTGTTGTAGAACGTTCCTAATTTAAATTTAAAAAAACGTAATTTTTAGTCATAAAATGATATATGTGTTTACAAAGTTAATTCAAGTTTGTAAATGCTAGACACCAATGTTATAGCCTTGGTGTGTTTATTTTTATAGACACATTTTCATCAGAGGTTACGTATATTATGTGAAATTTTGTACTAAATTGGTTCATTAAAGTCCTTGCATTTGCAAGTTTTAATTTTTATATTATTAGCAAGTAAATAATTAAAGCATTTTTTAAAAAGATGTGAATCATTAACTGGATGTGACAATTTCGACCTACCTGCCGGTGAGGTGATAAAGCAAGATGAATTAATGATGAAAGATCAAATACTAGTCAATACGCCCCTTTCGGTGGTTTTGTCACATGTAAAAGCACATGATATGCAGTACCATTGTTACGTAACCATCACCAGTGTGATCTTGTCGTTATCAAATAAAGTTGTGATTGGCCAGAAACGATTACATCATCATTATAATGTATGTGATAAACAAAAAAACAATGCATATCCTTCTAAAGCACCTGATCGCATTTCAGTTGTATATAAAAGTTCATGTCTCTCAGTTTTTAGTATTATTTGTGGTAATTTGTTTACATATGTTTCGTTTTTTTTTCTTTCTTCTTTATTGACATGGTATTGTCGGTTTGGTTCGGTTAGTGAAATGTAATGGTTTCCTTTGGTATATTCTGCTTTTATAAGCATGTTAATATATCTTGAACAAAAAAATCTCTATCTTCGTTTTATCACGAAACATTTAAACCGCCATTTACATAAAAAAATTATTCTGCGGTAAATTCTGGTCTTTTTTATATTTCGTTCATTAGTACCAACGATAATTAGTTGGATTTAATATTAGTATCCAATTATAATCATGTGAGTTTCTAAAAGGAAAAAATAACAACTGACAACATATATACTAGTCAATACGCCCCCTTTTGCTAGTTTTTGTAAAATCACATTATGCATTTACATTGCTACATAACCATCCTCAGTGTGATCTTGTCCTTATCGAATATAGTTGTTGGTATTGCTACATCAAAATGTCATTTCTTATAATTTATATTTAATTTTACTTTTTAAAACAAGTTGCTCTGAAATGTTCAATTAAGTTTACCCGCATTAGAAATTGAAAAAAAAGTATGTTTTGATATGCAAACATTATGAAAGAGTTCTCAATACCGGCAAAATACGTATTTCAGTGACGCCTACCAAATGAGGTATCATAAAAGCAGCCTTCAAGAACAGGTTAAGTGTGTCAGATTGTAATGAAAAAAACAGAAAGAAACATATTAGTCAATATGCTTACGACTAGGCTGACGACTAAGTATTGCCATACTACTTGTAGGTGAGTTTTATTCTTACCGTTTTAATTCGATTATTTTATGATCTTCCTATCCATCCATTTACATGACTGTATTCTCTTGAGTCGTTCAACAAATACCCCTTTGGACTTGCACAACAAAAGATAATTTTTAGTGATAACTTTAACCTTATTTTATCTGTCAGTAAATTATCATTATATACACAAAGTAAACATGTTAAGCATCCCCACGTTTTTTCGAATTGACAAATATTACGAAAAGAGATATGGCATCCTTGGACAATTGGTGCCATAATAAGTAATGCAGACTGTAAGGATATTGCATTAGCTTTAAGAAATTAATACACAACAAATTTCAACAAAAATGATAATTTAATGAATAGATTGTCACAAAGCCACAAGTCCAGTTTAAACACTAAAACACGTCCATTTTAAGTATTGGACCTTCTGAGTTCGTTATATGAATGATACTAATTTCATTTCACTTAGAAAACGTCCATTCTAAGTTTATTAACGTTATCCATAGTTCAGTTTTAAATATCGGTTGAAACCACCATGTGATTGAATGCAGGCCTCAACCCTGCGTCTCATCCCTCCAGTTAGTCGTCGGATTTCCTGCTGTGGTATTTTCTGCCATTCCCGGTGCAACGCAGCTTCCAACTGACGTAAATTTTGTATAGGTGGTTCGGTTGCCTGTACCCGACGGCCTAACGTGTCCCAAATATGCTCTATCGGATTTAAATCCGGGATAATGGCAGGCAATGGAAAAGCAGTTACTGCTTCGCCTTGCAGAAATTCGGTAACCGCCCTTGAACGATGCAGCCTAGCGTTGTCATCCATTAACACAGGTCTTGTAACTGATGGGTGGATATAAAAATGAGGCACAACTATTGGCAGAAGAACGTCTCTGATGTATTGATCACCATTAAGGTTTCTTTGTATAGTGACCAAGTCTAATTGGCAGTCATGAGAGATACATCCCCATACCATCACAGAGCCTCCACCATAAGGGACAGTTGCTTTGATGTTCCTTGGGATATATGCTGTATTTTTATGTATTAACAGTAGTATACCAATGTTCAAAACTCATAAATCGATAGACAAAAACAAATCCGGGTCATAAACCAAAACCGAGGGAAACGCATTAAATACAAGAAAATGACGACACATCATTTAAATGTAACACAAACAGAAACGAACTAAGCATTAGACAAAATCCGATGCGAATAACAAATATTATTTCAAAACTAAACCCGGATGACCGCATGCCGATAATCTGCCATCTTCGAGCCTTCGATATTCGTCTTCGTACCATGTTCACAGAGTGCGAATACAATTTTAAAATCGTCGGACTTAAATACTCAAATTTGAAGCGCGGGGAAACTGGATTTGTAATTTGCATATGAGGCATGGTTCACGTGCATGATACATCGATATCTTAATAACCGGTCAAACCTGTATGGTCACATCATTTTAAAGAAACGTTGATCTTGTTAAAATCTATATTTATAATCAAATTAACATTTTGGTAAAAAAAATATAGAATGCATTATATCAGGGAGCGATTAACTTTTTTCTTTGTGTATATTACGTTTAATTATATTTATAAATTATCTAATCCTTTTTCTAGAGAAATCCTCTTTAGACCATATATGCCTTTTGTTGGTCATCTGTGTATTCGCCGATTTTAAAATGTTCTCCGTCCTAGTGTCACTAGATTAGAATTTCTGGCCTGACCTCGTTTAATAAGAGATTTTGTAGAAACACAGAAATAGTTTTTTTCTTATTTTTTGCATAAATAAAATAGAAAATATCCGATTTCTTTAATCGAAAGAGAGTTAAATAACAAGTTTGGACACTATCTCAACTGTGCGTAAATGATGACTCTTTATTAACATGCAAATAACACCTCCTACATTGTGTTCAGCAGTACCTTTTTCTAGATTGACCTTCATCTCTTAGCAACATCCGTAGTTCTGGGGACATTGGTTTGAAGGTTCGAGTTGCTTATCATTTACAGTACCTGGCCAAAGGTATTCGTCACCTGCATTTTTTTGCTTTATATTTCATATGAAAACACATTTTTTAAAGGCATTTATGGTTTGATTTTTAGCAACAAGGCCTTAAAAGATAGGAATTGTCTAAAGTATGTTTGTTTATTTGGTCATATGTTTGTCCTCATGTGTGGTTTGTGTTTTTTCATTTGATATGAACACATACATAAAATTTCATAATTTAATTTGGTTGATTATATAGCGAATTTCTGAACAGAAAATACCATTTGTGTTTATCTTGTGAATAAATCAAAATGATCCACACAAAAAAATGAAACAATTAACCTGTGATAATTCTGCTTCTATTGGTACCAAGTTGCTTAAAATCAAACAAGAAATGACCCCAACATATATTTTTTTTTTCAAGAAATGTAGTTTTATATAAAATGTTTAGCGAAAAATCTCAAGGAACGAATACTTATGGCCACACTCTGTATTTTTGTGCAGTTTTCCATGAACCGTTCGACTTCTTAAAGAAACCTTGTACACTTCTTGTCACTGGTATTTTCAATTAAGATAAAGAGGTTAGGAAAGGAAGGTAAGTGTATGTGTCTTTGCATTTTAAAGGCTGGAAACATCTCAAATTGTCCTTCCAAAACAAATTCAAATTATGTCTAGCTATATTTACAACAGTTTAAACACATGATACACGTGATACTTGAATCCCTACGATTTAATTAGAATTGTGTTCATATTCTAAGAATGATAGTATGTTTTCTAGGATGAAAGAAATAGACAAAGTGTGGTTATTAACTTAATTGTGGATAGTAAGCCATGGTAGTTACAATTCATTTCACGAAAAGGGAAAATTTTGTGTTTTTAACATATGGATAGTTTTCCTGGTCCATTGATAATGCTTCATTTTTGGAATACTTAAATTGAAACTTTTTCACAAAGACTTAAACCAAAACAATAAACCATGATCAGTAAAAATCGCGAAACATGTCAACGTGTGTACTCCCGTTTATTTATAGTCCTGTATAAATTTTAATTTGTCATTTTGTATTATACTAATGTAGTTTTAATCCCGGTTCACTGAATAACAGTACTTTAAATAAGTTTCAAAGGGGCACTGGCTTTCAAATTTGTTTTCCCTGAATTAACTTAGTTGAGACACCAATTTCGAGATATAAATAGGGAAGCTCATCAATATATGCTTTTATTCTGCAACTAGTTGTGTTTATTTCCTTAATATAGTAACTTATCCTACCTCCTATACATTTCTAAGAATATGATTAGTCAAGATCAACCACGTAGAGACCGTGTATATTCCATATTAGGTTAGGAAGGTTCCATACTAGGTTAGTAGTGGAGTTGTTCCCTTTATACAAATAACACGGCGGTGAGAAAAAAATATCTTAAAGGTTTCAAGAGACGATTAAATGAATAATGAACGATTTGAATTAATTCCATACAACGCATTTAAAGCTAACAGGTTGTTTTTGTTGGCATTTGTTTTTGAATAGACCTATGGAAGTTGATTCATAATACTAACCGTATTGAAGACTTGATCACTTGTACCAAGTCAGGAATATGACATTTCTTGTCCATTCGTTTTCGATGCGTTTTGTAATTTGATTTTGCCATATGATTATGGACTTTCCGAATTGATTTTCCTCTAAGTTCAGTATTTTTGTGATTTTACTTTTTTGTATAGGCCTCTAGTCTAAATATCACATGTTAAGATAGTCGGTAAGATAAATTCGTTACATAGTGTGCTAATGACCTAATACAATATATATGGGGTCAGTAAATTCCATATGGATTCACTATATTTTGTATAATGTCAATTTCATCATAGAACACTTTCTTCTCAATCAGGGGTCCATTAAGGGATGAAAATAAGTTTGACATTTGTGTTACGATTAAAAAAATATCAATGTATTAATTGAAGTTGCAGTATTAAAACAATATTAGGTCAATGTCATAAAAATATAAACTTTTTTGTACTCGGCGCAAAAGTGGCGTAGGGCTCGGTAAACCCTCGCCCTATCCCAGTTTCTCAATCTCACACTAAAAAGTTGATATCTTTTACTACCATTAACCTAATATTGTATATTTACAATATTTATCCTAGTTGTGACATATCAATAAAAAAGGTGATGCATTTTCTGAAATTTGAAAAGGAATACAAATTAGTCTTAACCTCGATAAAACAAATAATTATACCTGGTCACTTTTCAACTTCATACATGGCCAACGTGCAAGACATTGCATCCTAATTATATGGACAAAACAAATGTAAATAATTGTGTATTCAATTTCTTTAATACATGGTTTTGTATTATCTGGACTGTTTAGTAATCTGGTTTTCTTTCGGATATGATGTTTTCTGTTGTTAAATTTCTGTTGTTTTTTTTTATTTTTTTATTTTTGCTGCCCCCTTAAATATAAAAGTTACTTTCAGTGTAAACAAACAAAATGTGACTACCAAATATTTTGAGCAACAGGAATATAAACGCAGTTAAACTATTTAGATCTATTGTTTTAATATTTATAATGACTACACCAACTGTTTCATCAGTATATTTGAATTGTTTTACCAGTATATTAGTCGATTATACATTCATTGTTTATATCAGAAATGCAACGAGCTACCTGTTATCTAATTTAAAGGGGATATGCAATTGTATCTTATCACAATATGTCGGCAAGTTACTTCTTATCAATTGTTGTCAAGTTGTTCTATAGATGAATGTGTTTACACACTTGATAAAGGTTAAGAGAGACTTGGCATCAATTTAATAGACTTTTCTATGCACTAAACTAATGTAGTTTTGTTTTAATTAATTATGACAGATACCAGGGTTTGGATGATACATTAATCAAACGCAAAAAATATTGATAGCCAATGACTCAAATGATACACGTGTCCTAATTACATAGCTATATGTTATATTATAATTATGTCTTTGTTTTTTATTTGTATTTAAATTTTTCACTTTTTCATGTTTTGTTTACTTCACTCTGGTATCGACGCTTAATCACTCATACTGTCTCATCTTCATAACTTCATATTATTGTACAGATTCAAATAGGAATCTTATATCCCTTTCTCAAGCATATAATATAAGTGAACCGTGTTGTGCGATCTGATCGGTTTTGTAGTTGAGCTTTTTTATTTCAACTCATGGAGACACGGTTATTGATTACCGAACAGGCTTATCATATACTAGACTTGCTACATGTCCCTTCCTTATTATTATTATTTTTTTCAATTTTGCCCCTTTAATAATTTTACTGCTATAACTAGGAGATTACAATTATACTGACATCTGCAGGAGGAAGGCTTTCTCCAAGGGCAATCAGTAGGCTGGAACTTACCAGTATACATATAAATTAGTAAGAGAGAAATAATAGAAAGGGAATTGTAGCAAGTCTAATCATATACCTATTGGGCAGTAAATAAAATTCCTAAACCAATTTGCAATTTTATCATGTGCATCATATGATGCGCACGTGTCATTATATGATAAGCAAACACCTTCATGTGGTGTTAATGTGTCGGTTTATGATATGCATATATCAATATATGATGTGGAAAAATCAACATATGATGTGCAAACACGCTTTTATGGTGTGCAAATATACGTATATGATGAGCAAATATCCTTATATGATTTGCAAATGTTCCTATGTGATGTGCAAATGGGACTTTTTATAGCTGACTATGCGGTATACTCTTTGCTCATTATTGTCGGCCGTATAGTGTTTTATACATATTATTTTCTGTGGTATTTGGTTTCTTGTAGAGTTGTCTTATTGGTAACCATATCTTTTTAATATTCTTATATGATGTGCACATGTACTTTTACGAAACGCAAAGACCCATTTACGACGTGCAAATATACTTATATGATATGTAAATATACTTATTTGATGTGCTGATATATCAATATGATATGCACGTATTGTTAAATAATGCGCATTTTCCTTTATAGTATATGCAAACATCTGAATGTTATATGTGTTTGTGACATTATTTGATGTGTTTTGGATATCTTCATTATGAGATTTCAAAACGGTATTTATATGATGTGCTTTCATTGTTTATATGGTCTATTACTCTCTACGTCATAACTGATTCCGATCAGATTCTCCGGCAGGCTAAAATCTGTTAGATAAAAAATGAGATATTATTAGAGATTATAACTGGCACGTTGAAAAGAGGGGACAATCGCATCTGATATTGTTGGGAAAATGTCAATATATCAATTTCAAGGTTTAAATTTAATGGATTGATCAATAATTATGGAAATACGGTTAATTTAATGCATGCTGAATCTAACCGTACATTTATAATATGGATTGTGTGTCCCATTATCAAGTTGGTTTTCATTTTGGTTCACAAGGTCCAAAATGTTTTTTTTTTCATCAAATATTTAGTTCTTGGTAACTTGGATATGCTGCATCTACATTTTGGATATTGAACCATAAGAGGTAAATGTTCAATTCTAAACTCATTCTGTGTCCAAAAAAATATGCTGTGTCAAATAGTTAATCGCAACCCGAATTCAGAGCTGTGTCAACCTTGTATGTTGTTTGTATACTTGCTTAGTTCAGAGTTCGACCTCTTCGATCTTATATATCTGCGCCCTGTCTGCGCGAAGCATATTATTAAAATACTTCAAATGCGATAAATGGTTTTGTCTCTAAGTTTTTGCAGGTTTTTCCTTCTATAGTTTAAAACCTAATAATGCACTGCCTATACAGTAAACGAAACATACAGTGTAGGTTGGAAAGATATAAAATGTATGTTCGACTCCCTTTGTTCGCCTCAAATTCAGAATGAAATCCTAAGTTTATTCTTCCAAAGGAATATATTTTATCTGAAGTTATAATTCAATGAAGGTGTGGTAAATATAAATCAGACCATATCCGGAATTGCCAAAATAGTTTTTTTTCGAAATTCTAGAACCACAACTGATGCAATATTTCATACATTTAATAGAAAAGAAATTGTGATCACTTTGTTTTCGTTTAACGAACAGAACTTTTGAGAAATATATGTGGGTGGGTGTTGTATATTTTATGTCTTTATGTCTATGGGAAAAAAGAAGGTTTTAATTTGTTTACCTTCTGCAAGATTGGGACTTGGAAAAACAAATAAAGGAATTCCAGTATAAAGAGCAGGAGGTTTAGCATGCCACAAAACCAGGTTCAACACACCACTTTTTTTCTTAAAATGTCCTGTACCAAGTCAGGAAAATGGCCAATGTCATATTATAGTTCGTTTTTGTGTGTGTTACATTTTTTTAAATGTTGTGTTTCTGTTGTGTCGTAGTTCTTCTTGATGCATTTCCCTCAGTTTAAGTTTGTAACCCGGATTTTTTTTTCTCAATCGATTTATGAATTACGAACAGCGGTATACTACTGTTGTCTTTATTTCCACCCAAGTTCCCACTAGTGACAGAAAATTATCAATATTTCAGTAGTTGTTTTATAATCATGATAATGTCAGTAATGCTTGATTATTTATGTGAAAATCTATTCTAGCCTACTATTTTGCAAGGAAAGTTTCGCAATAAAAAAGTTATTAAGATAATAGGTAATAAAACAACTAAACTCATAAGAGCACCAATTAAAACTATTTCAAGGGTACACAAAATATAAAAACAAGGCATTTTGAGCATTATGTATTATTTACCATTGCAACTGTTTACAGCTTCTGTCTAAAAACTATTATTTGAAGACAAGTAACTACAAAGGTTCATCGCCGGAATAAATTTAGTAGAAAGAGGAAGTACATGTAGAAATATGTCTTCACATTATGTGATTTTTTTTAATAAAGCAGTGGTTTATTAATACTATTTCTCTGTTCAATGATCGTTGAAAGGGGTCAGATAAGTATCAGTTATGTAGAGTTTCGAAACATACAGCTTTACAGTGACTCTGATAATATTTTTTTTTCTCACCAAACGGAAATAAATAAGGGTCATTAGTATAGGAATGTCAATACGTTATTCTGGAAAGAAAATTGGCTGAGTTGTGTCAACGAAAAGGTGAAAGTGTGAAAGTTAAATTAAGGCAACAGTAGTTTATCGCTATTTAATTGAGAGAACACAAATCCGGGTTACCAACTAAAACTGAGGGAAACACATAAACTCTAGGAGGACAACAACAAAACAACAGAAACACTGAAGTGCAACAAAAATAACCAACAATGCAACATTAATAGGAACGAACTATTAGATAACCACGACCATATTCCTGACATTTACA
The DNA here is from genome assembly GCA_037788925.1 of Mytilus galloprovincialis. Taxonomy (NCBI): domain Eukaryota; kingdom Metazoa; phylum Mollusca; class Bivalvia; order Mytilida; family Mytilidae; genus Mytilus; species Mytilus galloprovincialis. Next base: position 73,262,921 of record CM075337.1, on the reverse strand, counting down.
ATTTTGAAGAAAAAAGGTGGGTGTAACCTGGTTTTGTGGTTAGGTAAACCTCGCACTTTCTGGCAATGTCAAACATAACGCTAAAATGACAGCAATACATGACAGGAATTCGGTATAAACATGATAAATGCAAGAACACTCAGGACAAAGGAAAACATAAGTTAATAATAAAATAGTACATTTCGACAAATAAATCCTATACATACAGTTGATTTCATATAAATAAACTGGGCGGTTAATAATCTGTACTTTTACATACGAAAAAAAAAATAAAAAATAGAATTGCAACTTCAAACGATAAAACATAAAACAATACCCGATCATAATTACAAATTAGGACTAAAAGCGCTTGTTCTCTGCTTTTTATGTGTTTTCTGCTCTGCATGTTTTTTTGTTTGTTTCATTGATGGATACTCATTATCTTTTGTGTCCATTTCATTTGAAAAGAGATATGTTCAACATCCTCTATATTCAAGTTTTGATAACTACGGAGCACTAGCAGTATTGAGATGTGTAATCCAGCACGGGAGATATAAAGTCCAGCGATATATGTTACATCTGCAGCGCTTCACTTACAACAAAACGCTTTCTGTGTAATAGACTAACAGAGCCCAATAAACAAAATAACCATGCAGCTTCCTAAGAAATGACGATGTTTGAAAAGTTTCAGAGATCGGCCCCAAATTTTCATTAAAAGTAACACCAGAAACTATAATACTATATTTTAAAAATTTCAAAATTATTTTTGTAAACATCAAAAGACTCGTCAATATCTGCTGCTTTAATTCATGTTTTGTTGCTGTAAACGCCTCAAAATTCGCAAAATGAAAGCTAAATGACAGTTTCCAAAACCTAATCTGCATTTTAAACTATGAGCGTAAATACACCTCGATCGTACTCATATTTGACATTCCTTAAATACGTTGAAATGTTGATGCAGTTCAATTATCTGAAGGGGCCGTAGGTACGCTCATAGTTAATATTTGAAAAGGTAAAAAAAAACTCATGGTTAATATTTGAAAAGCTAAAAAATCCTGAATTGCACTAAATTTAGGTTGTACAATAAAATAATATTTGCAGTTGTCTTTAAAACAAATATCCAGAATGTGGTTCGGCTTAGATTTTCTTTAAATGTGGTCCAAAGTTGGGGTCGGACACCCTACCCAACCTCTACGGAAATGTTAATAAAAAATGTTATACGGCAATACTTTTTTCGCCACTAGGTGCAATGTGAAGCTGAATAGCTAAAGTCTATTGAGAAAATATCCAGGGTGTGGTTCGGCTTAGATTTTTTTTAATTTGGTCCAAAGTTGGGGTCTTACACCCTACCCCACCCCTACGGAAATGTTAATAAAAAAAGTTCTACGGCAATGCTTTTTTCGCCACTGGGTGCAATGTGAAGCTGAATAGCTAAGGTCTACTTGAGAAAATATCCAGGGTGTGGTTCGGCTTAAATTTATTTTAAATTTGGTCCAAAGTTGGGTTCTGACACCCTACCCCATCCCTACGGAAATGTTAATAAAAAATGTTCTACGGTAATACTTTTTTCGCTACTAGGTGCAATGTGAAGCTGAATAGCTATGGTCTACTTGAGAAAATATCCAGGGTGTGGTTCGGCTTAGATTTTAAAAAATTGGGTCCAAAGTTGGGGTCTGACACCCTACCCCACCCCTACGAAAATGTTAATAAAAAATGTTCTACGGCAATACTTATTTCTCCACTAGGTGCAATGTGACGCTGAATAGCTAAGGTCTACTTGAGAATATATCCAGGGTATGGTTCGGCTTAGATTTTTTAAAATTTGGTTCAAGGTTGGGGTCTGACACCCTACCCCACCCCTACGGAAATGTTAATAAAAAATGTTCTACGGCAATACTTTTTTCGCCACTAGGTGCAATGTGAAGCTGAATAGCTAAGGTCTACTTGAGAAAATATCCAGGTTGTGGTTCGGCTTAGATTTTTTTTAATTTGGTCCAAAGTTGGGTCTTACACTCTACCCCACCCCTACGGAAATGTTAATAAAAAAATGTTCTACGGCAATGCTTAATTCGCCACTGGGTGCAATGTGAAGGTGAATAGCTAAGGTCTACTTGAGAAAATATCCAGGGTGTGGTTCGGCTTCGATTTTGTTTTTAAATTTGGTCCAAACATGGGGTCTGACACCCTACCCCACTCCTACAGAAATGTTAATAAAAAATGTTCTATGGCGATACTTTTTTCGCCACTAGTTGCAATGTGAAGCTGAATAGCTAAGGTCTACTTGAGAAAATATCCAGGGTGTGGTTCGGCTTAGATTTTAAAAAATTGGGTCCAAAGTTGGGGTCTGACACCCTACCCCACCCCTACGAAAATGTTAATAAAAAATGTCCTACGGCAATACTTATTTCTACACTAGGTGCAATGTGAAGCTGAATAGCTAAGGTCTACTTGAGAAAATATCCAGGGTGTGGTTCAGCTTAGATTTTTTTAAATTTGGTTCAAGGTTGGGGTCTGACACCCTACCCCACCCCTACGGAAATGTTAATAAAAAATGTTCTACGGTAATACTTTTTTCGCTACTAGGTGCAATGTGAAGCTGAATAGCTATGGTCTACTTGAGAAAATATCCAGGGTGTGGTTCGGCTTAGATTTTAAAAAATTGGGTCCAAAGTTGGGGTCTGACACCCTACCCCACCCCTACGAAAATGTTAATAAAAAATGTTCTACGGCAATACTTATTTCTCCACTAGGTGCAATGTGACGCTGAATAGCTAAGGTCTACTTGAGAAAATATCCAGGGTATGGTTCGGCTTAGATTTTTTTAAATTTGGTTCAAGGTTGGGGTCTGACACCCTACCCCACCCCTACGGAAATGTTAATAAAAAATGTTCTACGGCAATACTTTTTTCGCCACTAGGTGCAATGTGAAGCTGAATAGCTAAGGTCTACTTGAGAAAATATCCAGGTTGTGGTTCGGCTTAGATTTTTTTTAATTTGGTCCAAAGTTGGGTCTTACACTCTACCCCACCCCTACAGAAATGTTAATAAAAAAATGTTCTACGGCAATGCTTAATTCGCCACTGGGTGCAATGTGAAGGTGAATAGCTAAGGTCTACTTGAGAAAATATCCAGGGTGTGGTTCGGCTTCGATTTTGTTTTTAAATTTGGTCCAAACATGGGGTCTGACACCCTACCCCACCCCTACGGAAATGTTAATAAAAAATGTTCTACGGCGATACTTTTTTCGCCACTAGTTGCAATGTGAAGCTGAATAGCTAAGGTCTACTTGAGAAAATATCCAGGGTGTGGTTCGGCTTAGATTTTAAAAAATTGGGTCCAAAGTTGGGGTCTGACACCCTACCCCACCCCTACGAAAATGTTAATAAAAAATGTTCTACGGCAATACTTATTTCTCCACTAGGTGCAATGTGAAGCTGAATAGCTAAGGTCTACTTGAGAAAATATCCAGGGTGTGGTTCAGCTTAGATTTTTTTAAATTTGGTTCAAGGTTGGGGTCTGACACCCTACCCCACCCCTACGGAAATGTTAATAAAAAATGTTCTACGGTAATACTTTTTTCGCTACTAGGTGCAATGTGAAGCTGAATAGCTATGGTCTACTTGAGAAAATATCCAGGGTGTGGTTCGGCTTCGATTTTGTTTTTAAATTTGGTCCAAACATGGGGTCTGACACCCTACCCCACCCCTACGGAAATGTTAATAAAAAATGTTCTACGGCGATACTTTTTTCGCCACTAGTTGCAATGTGAAGCTGAATAGCTAAGGTCTACTTGAGAAAATATCCAGGAAGTGGTTCGGCTTCGATTTTTTTTTTAATTTGGTCCAAAATTGGGGTCTGAAATCCTACCCCACCCCTACGGAAATGTTAATAAAAAATGTTCTACGGCAATACTTATTTCTCCACTAGGTGCAATGTGAAGCTGAATAGCTAAGGTCTACTTGAGAAAATATCCAGGGTGTGGTTCAGCTTAGATTTTTTAAAATTTGGTTCAAGGTTGGGGTCTGACACCCTACCCTACCCCTACGGAAATGTTAATAAAAATGTTCTACGGCAATACTTTTTTCGCCACTAGGTGCAATGTGAAGCTGAATAGCGAAGGTCTACTTGAGGAAAAATCCAGGTTGTGGTTCGGCTTAGACTTTTTCTAAATTTGGTCCAAAGTTGAAGTCTGACACCCTACCCTACTCCTACGAAAATGTTAATAAAAAATGTTCTACGGCAATACTTTTTTCGCCACTAGGTGCAATGTGAAGCTGAATAGCTAAGGTCTACTTGAGAAAATATCCAGGGTGTGGTTCGGCTTAGGCTTTTTTTAATTTGGTCCAAAGTTGAAGTCTGACACCCTACCCTACTCCTACGAAAATGTTAATAAAAAATGTTCTACGGCAATACTTTTTTCGCCACTATGTGCAATGTGAAGCTGAATAGCTAAGGTCTACTTGAGAAAAAATCAAGGATGTGGTTCGGCTTAGATTTTTTTTAAATATGGTCCAAAGTTGAAGTCTGACACCCTACCCTACTCCTACGAAAATGTTAATAAAAAATGTTCTACGGCAATACTTTTTTCGCCACTAGGTGCAATGTGAAGCTGAATAGCTAAGGTCTACTTGAGAAAATATCCAGGGTGTGGTTCGGCTTAGGCTTTTTTTTAATTTGGTCCAAAGTTGAAGTCTTACACCCTACCCCACCCCTACGGAAATGTTAATAAAAAATGTTCTACGGCAACACTTATTTCGCCGCTAAGTGCAATGTGAAGCTGAATAGCTAAGGTCTACTTGAGAAAATATCCAGGGTGTCATTTTGCTTAGATTTTTTTTAAATTTGGTCCAAAATTGGGGTCTGAAACCCTACCCCACTCCTACGGAAATGTTAATAAAAAATGTTCTACGGCAATACTTTTTTTGCCACTAGGTGCAATGTGAAGCTGAATAGCTAAGGTCTACTTGAGAAAATATCCAGGGTGTGGTTCGTCTTAGATTTTTTTTAAATTTGGTCCAAAGTTGGGGTCTGACACCATACCCCACCACTACGGAAATGTTAATAAAAAATGTTCTACGGCAATACTTTTTTCGCCACTAGGTGCAATGTGAAGCTGAATAGCTACGGTCTACTTGAGAAAATATCCAGGGTGTGGTTCGGCTTCGATTTTGTTTTTAAATTTGGTCCAAACATGGGGTCTGACACCCTACCCCACCCCTACGGAAATGTTAATAAAAAATGTTCTACGGCGATACTTTTTTCGCCACTAGTTGCAATGTGAAGCTGAATAGCTAAGGTCTACTTGAGAAAATATCCAGGAAGTGGTTCGGCTTCGATTTTTTTTTTAATTTGGTCCAAAATTGGGGTCTGAAATCCTACCCCACCCCTACGGAAATGTTAATAAAAAATGTTCTACGGCAATACTTATTTCTCCACTAGGTGCAATGTGAAGCTGAATAGCTAAGGTCTACTTGAGAAAATATCCAGGGTGTGGTTCAGCTTAGATTTTTTAAATTTTGGTTCAAGGTTGGGGTCTGACACCCTACCCTACCCCTACGGAAATGTTAATAAAAATGTTCTACGGCAATACTTTTTTCGCCACTAGGTGCAATGTGAAGCTGAATAGCGAAGGTCTATTTGAGGAAAAATCCAGGGTGTGGTTCGGCTTAGACTTTTTCTAAATTTGGTCCAAAGTTGAAGTCTGACACCCTACCCTACTCCTACGAAAATGTTAATAAAAAATGTTCTACGGCAATACTTTTTTCGCCACTAGGTGCAATGTGAAGCTGAATAGCTAAGGTCTACTTGAGAAAATATCCAGGGTGTGGTTCGGCTTAGGCTTTTTTTAATTTGGTCCAAAGTTGAAGTCTGACACCCTACCCTACTCCTACGAAAATGTTAATAAAAAATGTTCTACGGCAATACTTTTTTCGCCACTATGTGCAATGTGAAGCTGAATAGCTAAGGTCTACTTGAGAAAAAATCAAGGATGTGGTTCGGCTTAGATTTTTTTTAAATATGGTCCAAAGTTGGGGTCTTACACCCTACCCCACCACTACGGAAATGTTAATAAAAAATGTTCTACGGCAACACTTATTTCGCCGCTAAGTGCAATGTGAAGCTGAATAGCTAAGGTCTACTTGAGAAAATATCCAGGGTGTCATTTTGCTTAGATTTTTTTTTAATTTGGTCCAAAGTTGGGGTCTGACACCCTACCCTACCCCTACGGAAATGTTAATAAAAAATGTTCTACGGCAATACTTTTTTCGCCACTAGGTGCAATGTGAAGCTGAATAGCTAAGGTATACTTGAGAAAATATCCAGGGTGTGGTTCAGCTTAGATGTTTTTAAATTTGGTTCAAGGTTGGGGTCTGACACCCTACCCCACCCCTACGGAAATGTTAATAAAAAATGTTCTACGGTAATACTTTTTTCGCTACTAGGTGCAATGTGAAGCTGAATAGCTATGGTCTACTTGAGAAAATATCCAGGGTGTGGTTCGGCTTAGATTTTTTAAAATTTGGTTCAAGGTTGGGGTCTGACACCCTACCCCACCCCTACGGAAATGTTAATAAAAAATGTTCTAAGGCAATACTTTTTTCGCTACTAGGTGCAATGTGAAGCTGAATAGCTAAGGTCTACTTGAGAAAATATCCAGGTTGTGGTTCGGCTTAGATTTTTTTTAATTTGATCCAAAGTTGGGTCTTACACTCTACCCCACCCCTACGGAAATGTTAATAAAAAAATGTTCTACGGCAATGCTTAATTCGCCACTGGGTGCAATGTGAAGGTGAATAGCTAAGGTCTACTTGAGAAAATATCCAGAGTGTGGTTCGGCTTCGATTTTGTTTTTAAATTTGGTCCAACATTGGGGTCTGACACCCTACCCCACCCCTACGGAAATGTTAATAATAAATGTTCTACGGCGATACTTTTTTCGCCACTAGTTGCAATGTGAAGCTGAATAGCTAAGGTCTACTTGAGAAAATATCCAGGGTGTGGTTCGGCTTAGATTTTTAAAAATTGGGTCCAAAGTTGGGGTCTGACACCCTACCCCACCCCTACGAAAATGTTAATAAAAAATGTTCTACGGCAATACTTATTTCTCCACTAGGTGCGATGTGAAGCTGAATAGCTAAGGTCTACTTGAGAAAATATCCAGGGTGTGGTTCAGCTTAGATTTTTTAAAATTTGGTTCAAGGTTGGGGTCTGACACCCTACCCCACCCCTACGGAAATGTTAATAAAAATGTTCTACGGCAATACTTTTTTCGCCACTAGGTGCAATGTGAAGCTGAATAGCTAAGGTCTACTTGAGAAAATATCCAGGGTGTGGTTCGGCTTAGATGTTTTTTAAATTTGGTCCAAAGTTGGGGTCTGACACCATACCCCACCACTACGGAAATGTTAATAAAAAATGTTCTACGGCAATACTTTTTTCGCCACTAGGTGCAATGTGACGCTGAATAGCTACGGTCTACTTGAGAAAATATCCAGGGTGTGGTTCGGCTTCGATTTTGTTTTTAAATTTGGTCCAAACATGGGGTCTGACACCCTACCCCACCCCTACGGAAATGTTAATAAAAAATGTTCTACGGCGATACTTTTTTCGCCACTAGTTGCAATGTGAAGCTGAATAGCTAAGGTCTACTTGAGAAAATATCCAGGAAGTGGTTCGGCTTCGATTTTTTTTTTTAATTTGGTCCAAAATTGGGGTCTGAAACCCTACCCCACCCCTACGGAAATGTTAATAAAAAATGTTCTACGGCAATACTTTTTTTGCCACTAGGTGCAATGTGAAGCTGAATAGCTAAGGTCTACTTGAGAAAATATCCAGGGTGTGATTTTGCTTAGATTTTTTTTTAATTTGGTCCAAAGTTGGGGTCTGACACCCTACCCTACCCCTACGGAAATGTTAATAAAAAATGTTCTACGGCAATACTTTTTTCGCCACTAGGTGCAATGTGAAGCTGAATAGCTAAGGTTTACTTGAGAAAATATCCAGGGTGTGGTTCGGCTTAGGCTTTTTTTAATTTGGTCCAAAGTTGAAGTCTGACACCCTACCCTACCCCTACGAAAATGTTAATAAAAAATGTTCTACGGCAATACTTTTTTCGCCACTATGTGCAATGTGAAGCTGAATAGCTAAGGTCTACTTGAGAAAAAATCCAGGATGTGGTTTGGCTTAGATTTTTTTTAAATATGGTCCAAAGTTGGGGTCTTACACCCTACCCCACCCCTACGGAAATGTTAATAAAAAATGTTCTACGGCAACACTTATTTCGCCGCTAAGTGCAATGTGAAGCTGAATAGCTAAGGTCTACTTGAGAAAATATCCAGGGTGTCATTTTGCTTAGATTTTTTTTTAATTTGGTCCAAAGTTGGGGTCTGACACCCTACCCTACCCCTACGGAAATGTTAATAAAAAATGTTCTACGGCAATACTTTTTTCGCCACTAGGTGCAATGTGAAGCTGAATAGCTAAGGTATACTTGAGAAAATATCCAGGGTGTGGTTCGGCTTAGATATTTTTTTTAATTTGGTCCAAAGTTGGGGTCTGACACCCTACCCCACCCCTACGGAAATGTTAATAAAGAATGTTCTACGGCAATACTTTTTTTCGCCACTATGTGCAATGTGAAGCTGAATAGCTAAGGTCTACTTGAGAAAATATCCAGGGTGTGGTTCGGCTTAGGCTGTTTTTAATTTGGTCCAAAGTTGAAGTCTGACACCCTACCCTACCCCTACGAAAATGTTAATAAAAAATGTTCTACGGCAATACTTTTTTCGCCACTATGTGCAATGTGAAGCTGAATAGCTAAGGTCTACTTGAGAAAAAATCCAGGATGTGGTTTGGCTTAGATTTTTTTTAAATATGGTCCAAAGTTGGGGTCTGACACCCTACCCCACCCCTACGGAAATGTTAATAAAAAATGTTCTACGGCAAGACTTTTTTCGCCACTAGGTGCAATGTGAAGCTGAATAGCTAAGGTCTACTTGCGAAAATATCTAGGGTGTGGTTTTGCTTAGATTTGTTTTAAATTTGGTCCAAAGTTGGGGTCTGACACCCTACCCCACCCCTACGGAAATGTTAATAAAAAAAGTTCTACGTTAATTCTTTTTTTGCTACTAGGTGCAATGTGAAGCTGAATAGCTAAGGTCTACTTGAGAAAATATCCAGGGTGTGGTTCGGCTTAGATTTTTTTTAAATTTGGTCCAACGTTTTTTTGTTTTTTTGTTTTTAATAGATAATAAATAATTTCCTTGCCCACCATACTTTGTGTATAAAAAATAAAACTTTTGTCTTATCAAAGTTAAGCGATATCCACTGCTTCAGAAATAGAATGTTTCGTTAAATCAGATTGGTCTCATTAAAAAAATAATAATGCACGAGTGCAACTTTCTTTTCTTGTCATGCAGAACAATAAGAACTTTTCAGGATTTATTTGACATGCCGAGAATATGGAAAGCAGTTTGACACAATATCACAAAATTAATTTATTATTTCAATGTGAATTACCTGCTACAAGCAATTTGTGAGCATTTTAATAATTCTAATACATATTTATGATTATATGTACACTCAAAACTGTTGACAAATAAAATTAAAAGCGGGGAGCACGCTGTTTGGTATATTGACATCGATTACTATTGTCTTAAATCAATGAACAGGACTAGATATTTTTTAAATCATCGAATAGTCACCGATTGCTTTATTATATATAAAACGCTGATAATATATTGGTTATATATCAATAAAAGCATTTTGAGTACGTTTGAATCTTATGCAATTTTCGGGTTCATAGACATATTCGAAAACTGGCTGCTAGCGTAGTGGCTGCTAGCGAGTGGCTGATAGCTTGAGCCTGGTAGAGGAACATTGTCGATAATCTACACTGATATAAAGTACACACGACACCTACTCTACCGTCTGTAACATTATTTATATTTTCAGAACGCGGTCGTTCTCTTGAATAGTGTATAGACAGCACAATAGGACTTTGATGAAGTTCTTTTTACATTTGTTTTTAATACTTATAAAATATTATATTGTTTTTGTAAATAGTATGGGTACTTTATGTTCTTCAAATAATTTTCACACTGCCCGAGCATAAGGTTATTTTGTAGTGTTGTTTTTTTTAGGTAATAAACAGAAATTAAAAAAATCCCACCTGCTATTTCTCAATAATACTTTTACAAGGTGGTGTACTACTCTTTGGACAAATTATATCAAAATTATAGAAAACTTCCTCATCTCTTACTCAAAATATGGACAATTGTATGTTATTTGGGTCGACAATGCTTTTGACAGCTTACAAAATACTAATTGTTAACTTTTGTTAAAAAAGTTTTTTACAGTACTGCTGGTGGACGTTTCGTCCCCGAGGGTATCACCAGCCCAGTATTCAACACTTCGGTGTTGACATAAATATCAATAATGTGGTCGTTTTTATAAATTTCCTATTACAAACTTTGAATTTTTCAAAAAACTAAGGATTTTCTTATCCCAGGCATATATTACCTTAGCAGTATTTGGCACAACTTTTGGGAATTTTGTATCCTCACTGCTCTTCAACTTTGTACTTGTTTGGCTTTATTAAACTTTTGATATGAGCGTCACTGATGAGTCTTATGTAGACGAAACGCGCGTCTGGCGTACTAAATTATAATCCTGGTACCTTTGATAACTATATTCATTCCCCTTCTTGCTATTTAAGTCTAAAATATGTAGACATAAAATTTGAAAATGGTATAAAAAATAAATGGCAAGTAACACACTGTCTTCACTATTAAGGACTATATTTGTAAAACAAAAATGTTCAAGAGACGATAACTGTTTCCACGGATAGGATAGAAAGACTTAACATATCTGACTTGGTATGAGCTTAATAAAGAATTATTGCAAAAGAATACATATAGACCAAGGATTCAAATCCTTGTTTAGACAATAAGATTAATTTAATATTCAACTTTGTGTGTTTAATTTTGATGTTAAAATAAAAGAATTTCAACATTTGAGGCTTTAAAAATTCAAATATTGCAAAAAAAAAAACTTTTCAAATGCCTCAATATTTAACATATCATGCATTTAAAGCAATTATTCCAAAGCCAAATATATATGAGCCTGTGCCTGAAAATAGAGGTTTTCGAATGAAGGCGGAATTTATTTTCCAACAGTTTTGAATCTGTGAAGGTTTTTTGGTTATAGATAATCCTTCCAGATGTATTGAATGTAATTGAAATGGATATTAAAATTACAAATAGCATATCATATAGATATAAAAAGGTTTTATATTAAAAAAATGTTTCATTTTACTCATTTATATACTCAGGTGACATGATACAAGAAGTCTGAGTACAAAAGGACTTTTCCATTTATTTTTTTTGCAGACAGTTGAGTATGGTCTGATTCAATGATTTTTCACTTTTAAGTAACATGCAAACTTGCATGCAAATATAGTCTCAACGGGTATATATTTGAACCACTTTCTGTCCTACAGATGAAAAGAAAGACATTACGTGAAATGAAACAGGTACAAAAGACATTATTAAGTGTATTCTATAAAATTTAATGAATCTTTATTATGGCCTTCAACTTTCATATACCGAGATCCCCACATGTAATTTTACTTCCTTCATTCAAATACACATTTGCACATTTTGTCTGTGATCATCTACTTTTCTTTAGATGCAGATCTCACACTTGATTAATACAACTTAATTAAAGCCTAGAAACAAAACTGTTGACACATGAAAACCTGTTACGTAGAAAGGCAGGATGCCAACTAGGCATAAAAATTGAAAAGGCTTAGAAATGCTTATTTTGATCAAATGATGCCAAAATAGGGCATTTTTGCAAAATTTCTATCAAATAAAGGTTTAAATCCTTTAGTTTCATGTTATTTGACAGTATTTAATCCTTCAGGGAAGTTGCCAAAGTATAATTCTATATTTACTGAATTCATTTCTTAGGCCCTAGAACATAGTTATTTCGTTTTGCATTTCTGATAGACAATAAATGAAAATTAACAAAATCCCACCTGCGCTTTTTCAATAATATTTTTACAATGTGGTGTTCTACTTTTGAACAAATCATTGAAAAATCATTGAAAACTTCATCCGCTCTAACTCAATATATGGAAAAGTTTATGTTGAGGAGGTCTACAATTCTTTTGACAGCTTCCGAAATACTAATTTTCCATGAACCTTTTTAAGCTGGACCAAAGAGCTTTTGATTTTGCCATTTGATTATGGACTTTCCGTTTTGAATTTTCCTCGGAGTTCCGTATTTTTGTAATTTTACTTTTTTCTCATACCCCTACTAAGTATCGCTATATGAGGCATACAACATAAAGAACTAAATTTGGAAAAGACAGTGACTATTTCGCCGGGATAAAGGGCTCATTTGCGCTATTTTGTCAGCTCCGTCAACATAGCGATCTATGTATATAGACTATATTGAAGGGACGATCACTGTATTCCTGGACCAGACTCCCACTAATTCTTTATAAAAAGGCTCTATGCTATAACTTTTTAATCTCCTTGATACAACAGAAATACTTTCACACATAGGATAGCTTTTCGTGGACTAAAATCATCAAAAGAAAAATCGCCCGCTATGTGCGCTCGGTAATATAGTTAATGTTACGGATACATGTGCACTTTTATGGTATATAAAGGCGGGTTTGTAAAAAGCTGAATTCGTACTTAACAACAAAGAAAACTATCAGAGTTAACTTTGAATATATTAAAAATAAAAAAAGTTTGCTTGACCTCGAATATACCGGTCGGGGCATTTAAAAAAAGATACTAACTACATTGAGTTGTAATTCGTAGATTTTTCTTTCTACTTTTAAACTTTAATAGCCTCGTTTGACAGATTTTAATTATATTTTACTGTGATATTGCATTGAATGATTGTTTGTGGTCGACTCAAATTTTCACTTATTTATATTGAAAATATTCAAGAGTTATCTCTCTTTCCATTACTCTAGATCTTTACTAATTAGACTTTCACCTATTTTTTCCAGATATTGATAAAATTGATTTGGACTGTACATGTTCGTTTCGTTATCAAATCGTGAAATGCAATTGTATCTTTTTTATTCATTATTTTTTTTATTTATTTTTATTTATTTGGTGTCTGCCTTCATTCAAACAAGAGTTTGGTCAAATTGACAGCTTGGTGGCAAAAAAATGTTTCCTTGCCCATGGAATTATATGCA